>JAIPRL010000703.1:0-118006 GCA_025469235.1 Pemphigus obesinymphae
CTATACCTTTCAAAGTACAGTATTATAATAATATTACATTAAAATTACTTAATCATAATATTTATTGTTATACAAATTAAAATTAAAACTCATGAAGTAATGCTATGGCTACAGATTTAGTATTTGTTGGTATATATAAACATTTGTTTTTTAAACAGTTTAAATCAATTAATTTTGGTTGTGAATTTTGATTACTATAGGTACCTAATAAAACAATAACTTGGTAATAAAACAATATATAACAGAGCACAAAATAATCAACAACATTTTCAAAGTTAACTTAAAGAGCGAAAACGAAAACTATTGTTGTCTATAATGTATTTATCTGTGGTATAATATCGAAGTAGGTAACACAGATAAATCTATTTGTGTCATCGCAGAGATAATACCTACCTACGTAATAACTAATATAAAATGTATATATAATAACTAGTTTTATATAATATCTAAATGCCACATAGAGGATATTATGGGATATCACATTTGAGATTTTAAAATGCAATCGTATAGATGTTAACGAACACATACTGTACGGTCCGGGAGCGTAAGGCGATAATACGCGCGCCCGGACACCAAAAATAATTCGCGTGCGCCTATTGCGTACTTATAATCTATAGAAAAAGGAGTAAATTAAATATTAAATAAAAAGTCGAGTTTTGGTAATTAATGTTGCTGTATAACAATTCAATTAAGGACAAACAAGGGATAATAATTCACAGCAACACAGAAAATAGTAAAAAAAAAAACAATAAGTATATACAAATTTGGCTGTTTACAAGGAATAAATAAATAAATAGCCCTTCTGGCTCAACAGAAATAATAGGTATGTCCTAGTGTGGTTAATAATTTACACATAAAAACTATAATATAAATAAATAAATAATAAAACTCACAATTTGTGGAGCGCAGACTGGCCAGCTGCCTAAAACTGCCTAAAACCTATATAAATTATTTAACAAACACACAAAATATAATACGAATAATATAATTGGTAACGGCGAAGTAACAATATGTAGAATTTTATTAATAAAAATATTATATAAATTATTGTTTATGCAGCTGCTATTCGAGCTGTTATCCGGGTAGGTATATACGTATTATGTATAATTATATTCGTACGCTATTCGCGCTGTACGAATATAAATACAGTAAGTACACAACTATTAGAGTTGGTACCTATATAAAAATACAAAATTGACTATTAGAGTCGAGATTACAACAGCAATAAAAAAACACCTTTCACGAATAATAATACTTCGGTACGATATTTCGATTAGCGAAAAAAGGTAACAAACGACGACACCGGACGACTACAACAACGGGTGTGAGGTATCAACGGTATATTATAATATATAGGTACCTACGGCATCATTTTAATTACCGATAATAACACGCGAAAACAGATATTGACAATATATATATATAATATATTGACATATAATAATTCACAATATATACAATTAATGATCTGTGTGTGCCTGACCGGTGTGACTGTGAAAATAATATTATCTATATCGAAATAGATATAATGGTAATGAGGGGTTCCACGTTGCAATTAATATTACCTACATATTCCCGGCCTGAACACAGTCCTTACACTGTTTCAAACCCCCTCTCTTCCACATAAAATAATCAATTTGTGATTTGTTCCCTCCACTCTTATAAGTTGTACAATGCGCTCTTCCCTCTTACTAAAATTAGTGTTCACAATAATATTGCTAATTCATACGCTGATGCGAAGTCAAGTATTTTTTCTCCAGCTTCATTTCTTTCTCCATACCCATACCCTCCATGCACTCTGTCATAATCTATTCTATCACAGCCTACATGCGTCCATTCATATCCCCACCAATTACAATATTCTCATTTCCTTGTACTCCTTGCATTATCACTCCATCCGTCTCTTGCCAGAACCCCTCTTTCTGAATTTCCTCACATCCCACTTGTGGAGCATACGCACTTACTATATATTTAATATCTTATCCTCTAATATTACTCTCACTAAAATAACCCTATCACGTTTTCTAATCACCTCTACCACCTTTCCTTTCATTTCTTCATCTAATATCACTCTTACACCATTCCTTGTACTAGTATTCTCTGAATATATGATTTTATACCCCTCACCAATTTCTCTTGCTTTCTCCCCTTTTCACTTTGTTTCTTGCATAGGTACAACAAATATTCACATTCCTTCTCTTCAAAACTTTTGCTAACTCCCTACTCCTACAGAAAAAAAAAAACGCAAGTTATTGTACATTCGCGCACTGAAAGGGTTAAACATTTAAATTTAAATTTAAATTCATTTTTGATACCGGATTCGGATGATACATTTTTAAAATTAATATTGATGCCTAAACAATGTTTTAAACCCAAAATCGACGGAGTTATAGCTGCTTCAAAAATTTGGGGATTATTTTTCCGGTTACCGATTTTATAGCAATATTCCATTATCAAGTTATTATCCAGGATGTCATGCGGCCCTTCTCCTGAACCCATGGTACTCATAGATACTGATCAAATTTTATATTTATTTTCCTTCCAAAGAATCATTTAGTTGAAAAGAATTGAAAATTTGACTTGTGTTTAAAATGTTTTTTAATATAATATTCTGATAACTAAGACCGTTATGATTTAATTTCCATTCCATTGGCTGGGTTATAATTGGATTTTTATTTCTGGAGAAATATGATTTTAAATGTAAATTTGTTTTGCATTTCAATTGTTTCGAAAAACATCATAAATTTGAGTTATTTATTTCATTTTGAATTCTATGTGATACATATTTATATTTCCCAGAGGCTGTGTCCATATGGTTTGATAACTACTTCACCCACCAAATCAATTCAAAATTCTAATAAATTATTTTACAAATTCAGATAAGGAACAATACAAGAAATATATTTATAAAGTCCAAATAATGGTGACAATGGTGAATCTAATCATATAATATTTCATACTGATATAATCTTAAATAAATTACCCACATTCTTCATAGAAATCTCATTTTACACAGTTTTTGAAATTTTCGAGGGGAGCATGTCTCTCCCCTGATCCCCCAAATGGAGGTCTATGAAATTAGGCAATGTAAACAATTAACTTAATTAAATCGAGCTAAATATTATACTCAAAACCTAAGTAGTTATAGACCTGTGTACCCCCCCCCCACACCATACATTTTCACCAAAACGACTTATTAAATTCGGTTACTATGTATCAACTGTGCTCTTATTTAAATACTTTCTCTTCCTTGTCATGATATGTTTAGCGTTTGTAAATGGTGAACATCCGTGAAATTTCGACGACACGCAGCTTGGCCGTGTGTGCAGTGTTGTTGAGTCCACGAGAAAGTGGTACCGGCTCAAAACGATGCCTGGTCATTACAAAAGTTAACCGTTGTCAGGCTCGGGAGAGTTTCCATTTAATTATATTAAATAAGTATATATATCTTCTTCTTCAGTTTTTAAAGGCCATCGAGGCCCATTACTGCAACACAAACCGGTTTCCATCTATCTCTATCCTGTGCTACTGTTTCTCCATCCCACATTCCAATCTCTGCAAAATTTTTATTTACTTTATCCATCCATCTTTGTTTTGGCCTGCCTAGTGGTTTTTTCCTATGGGGTTTCCGCTTTGATACCGCTTTCATCAGACTATTCGGTCATGTTTCACAAGCATATAAGATAACTGGTCTGACAAATACCTTGTATATGGTGTGATTTTCGATTTAATTGATACCTGTTTTGATTTGGCGATATTCGTTAATCCATAATAGCATTTATTCGGTGCATTTGATCTTATTTTAATTTTTTCATGATTATTATTATTGCTATCTATTGTAACACCTAGGGTATTTAAAACTACATACTCTTTCAAATTTGTAATTCTCTACTTCTATAGGTCCCCATGATTTTCTCGTCTAGATGTATATATGTATACTTTTTAAAATCTGAATTACTTTCACTTTTGGTTTCAAGAACTACTACACTAGATCGACTTAAGAGCCGCAGTTTGGCCACTCCTGCAATATATATATATATATATGTATACTATTGGAAATGCAAAAACACTTTTTATATGTTTTTTCTTCAATAATTACACAATAATAAAGGAGTGGTACTAACACGGGAATATTTTTAAATCGTTGGATTTTAATTTTTCTTAAAAGTCCATAAAAATTTCTATACAAAACACCTTAAAGTGTGTGGTACGCTCTTTGGAGGACGCCATACATACGTACGGCATTAATGGCATTAAAATACGGTCTAGCTTTCTAAGTACTACTTCTCTACCTTGTTATCGAATATTCAAAATTTAAACAGAATATGACAGATGAGAATATTTACTATAAACAAACATTGAGGTTTTTTTAGTTAAAATTATTTTTTTAAATTTGAAAATTTGACGTTTTTTAATCAAAAATTTTAGATGTTTAAATATACTTTTCGAACAAAAACTATTCGGTCTTAGTTTGAGTTTTCGTCTTTTATTTAGTGTGATTATTTCTGTTTTACGATAATTTTTGATAAAACCGTGATCAGTGAGTCACAAGTAGTTTTCGAACAAATGTCACTAGATTAACATAACAATAAAATGTAGTACCTACAGATATGTCTGTTTTTCGATTAATTTTCAAATTTTCATTATTCAAAAAAACGCGTTAATGATTATTGATCAACAATTTGAAAAATTGTCAATACAGAACCCCTTGAAAATTTATGGTCCTCTTAATGACTATGATATGTTGGCACGAATTCACATTCGACACGCCGATATCAACCCGTGTTCTCGTAGGTATATGTTTAAATAAACAAATACGATATTAATATTCTGCCTCATTTTAAAAACGTGGTAGGTACCTACTGAAATATGTACCATCTTCTGAAAACGTCGAACGCGTTCGACGTCTGTTTAATTAAACGCATTCTATTTAAATCCGATACACTCAATCTGTATATAGCTATTATTTATTTATACGCTATATTCATATTATATATTTATATAACATAGGTATTATGTCGTTATGTTGTACAGGTATTATGTACCTGTGGCTGGTTGGTTTTGCGTTTTTAGCCGATTGATCGGTTTTTCGTACACGTTTAATATATGAATTTAGGCGACAGCTGTGGAGGAATTATTATAAATGTAGACTTGACGAGGATTTTCCGAGGATCCGGGATAAGATATGTTTGAGTTATCACAAGAGGATATCGGGCGCAAACGAATTTTCATTTATATCGTCCATCAGCGTTCTTCACGCTCATTTTTATTGCGTTTTCGCAGGGCCGTAGCAAGACCCAATAGCGCCCCTGGCAATGAACAGAATTTGCGCCCCCTCCTCAATCACTGTCATTCCTATGAAATATTTGTGGTAGAGCAATAATAAGAAAAACAAGGGCTTTTCACAAATTTGTCGATTGAACTGTCCAAATAATTGCCAACCCAAAATTGTTTATTTTAGTGAGACAGTACCTCCGCCCCGCCCCCTCTTGCTGACCTAATAATCACCCAATTTGTTTTTTTATTACCTTAAAAAATATCATTAAAAAAACCATCTTTAACATAAATATCTCCTTTTTTTTATTAAATATTAAAAATAAGTACCTAACCACTATAAGTGATCGTTAACACGAATAATATTTAAATATTGAATAATGCTTTGTACATCATAGAGTATAATACTGTTCATGTTTATTATTTTGGTATGGACTTGCATTATTTTTTTATCATAAGATACAATATTTTCAGTTACAATTTTATAGTTCTAACTAGATACTAAATAATAAAACAATAGTGAAGAATTAAAAAATACAAATATTGTTATCAAGCAGAAAATATATGATAAAAAAAATACTACAGTATGACCTATATATATATATATATATATATTAGCTGCAAAAAGAAGGCAAGTTCGGACTTGCCTTCTTTTTGACCATGCATAAAACATTAAAAGAGACAAGTCCATTTGCACGTTACCTCCGTAAATAACAATTCGACATACCTTGTTCTTGAACAGTATTAACCGTGATGATATGGCGCATTCAAAACGATCAAAAACTGATTTTCGAAAAAAATGGACGTGTCCTGTTGTCGCAGGGAGCCCTTCAATTGAAGTATTTTTTTCGAAGGAAAGTTGAAAGAATTATTTTGTTTTTTTGCTGTTTTTTTTTTATTTTTAAAATTATTAAGGAGACGCTCACTCTGTCTCAATTTTTCTGATGCACCGCACCTAAAATTATCATCAGTAAATTGAGGCGAACCCTCATTGAAATTGCGCCTTTGTTATTATTGCGCCCCTGGCAAAAGCCCTCTTGCCAGTGCCTAGATACGGCCCTGATTAGAGCCGTCTGGATAAATTATATAAAAATAAGTAAATTAGTTACGGTGGCTATTAGAGCCGATTTACATAATTATCCATAGAGGTAAATGGATTATTACACGAGGCTACTCTGGCCTATATTGACGGTAAGTACTAAAAACACACGATTAGCGCGGTCACCCCGATTTGATTGGCGAGAGAGGGTTGTTTTTAATACAAAAAACTGTCAAAATTGGACATTTTTTAAACGTCTACAACTCATGGACACAAGGCACCTACGTACACAATCGGAACACTTTTATTATTTATAATAATGTGGTATACGGACCATAAACACTGATTCACCTTTGTGAGCGAACATACGACCGACAACGGGTGTGGCACACGACAAAAAGAAAAAAGTGCACTTACACGACGAACGATATACAAAGACTGAAAAACACAGTGACAAGGTAGGTAAATATCAATTTTAATATAAGATAAATAATAATGAATCACAATAACAAATAAACATTGATAAACTTAATTAACTAGGGTGCGTGTGTGTGGGACCGGTCGGCATTAATTGGGTCGTCGTTTCGGCGCTTTGGACAGCCGGTCTTCGGCGTCAACAATATATAAAATATATATTTATATATGTTTCATAGTCAATCTTTAATCCGGATATACTACAGGGGGCATTGAACCCTCTAAAACTTAATTCAACCCCTAGTAAATGCTCCTATCATCAAAATATATTCTTAGATTAATTTTCTCTACTAAAATTAATACGTATATAAAATATAAAA
Source organism: Pemphigus obesinymphae (assembly GCA_025469235.1). Taxonomy (NCBI): domain Eukaryota; kingdom Metazoa; phylum Arthropoda; class Insecta; order Hemiptera; family Aphididae; genus Pemphigus; species Pemphigus obesinymphae. Next base: position 7,108 of record JAIPRL010000703.1, read on the forward strand.
TATTTATTTATTTATAAAAAAATAATAAGCATCGTCCCAAAATAAAAATAAATTTGTAAATTAAACTCTATTTACGGAAGCTAATGAATATTTTTTTTAATCTTTACATTGCCAGTGGCGAATTTAGAAATCGATTTTTTTTTTTTTTTGGGGGGGGGAATTAGTTAAAAATTTATAAAAAATAAGCAAAAAAAAAAAAAATTATCAAAATATGGTGTGACAACACTAATTTAAAATGTTCATAATTCGTCTGGGATTAGATATATTTGTATATACATTTACTCAAATCTCTTTACATTATCAACATTTTCAATAATATGTAATTTTTCACAAAAGACAAAATACAAAAAAGCGGTATAAGCTTTAATTTATTAATTTCAAAATCAATATGAAATCTACTTGCTTGCATTATCGTTATTCCAAATATAAGTTCAAATATTACTTATAAATCATTTTTACTTACCTATCATGTTTTAAGCAGGTACAATTATAGGAAATATATTGAAGAAATCTCTGAGACACAGATCTACTATAGTTAAAATTTGCATATACCTATATCTCGATAAATGTTATTCATTCAGATTTCAGAATAAATGTAGTAACTATTATGGACAAATATAATGATATATGATATAAATTACATATACTTAAATATAATGAAATTATATAATATTTGTATTACCTATGCATTTAATTAAAATCATATTAAAATCTTAGTCGTAAGAAACAAATGTCTATATATTTTAACGATATACCTAGTTAGATAAATTATCAATTTTAAAAAGTACAATATTACAAATCATATGATTTTGCTTATAATTAAAAGTTCTTGGTAAGTATAAAATTTGTATCTAATGAATGGAGAATATTAAAATTATTAATGTCAATTTGCAACTTTGTTTTATATTATAACCACTGATTTTATGAAGATTGCCAATACTAGAAGGTATCAAATTTATATATTGCTACAAGTTTTTGATGAGAGTCGGTCTGATCAGAGAGGCATTTGCTTGAACATTTAAAATTATGCGTATATAATATAAATACCATCACAATTTAACATTATCACTTCATTGCTTGATATTGGAAATTAATAAATCTTTGATCCATATATTATACATTATTGAACTTAGGTAAGTATAGGTATAAATATCTAGGATATAACCTCGCATAATATGGTTATCTCTGTCAACATGATATCTATGATTAGATTAAAATTATAATTTCTATATTTTATGCCTAATTTGAATTTAGAAATGTAAAATAAAATCAGAATGTAGCGATTTTTAGATAATTATTATAATTAGTATATATAGTATATACTGTATAGATATTAAAATATAATGTATAATATATTTTGTACTAATCTTAATTATTAATATTCAATACTTATAACAACCCTTTATTTTTTTTGGTATTTTGTAAATTATTTAAACATAAATGCCTATAGATATACATATATATTACATATACATAGATATACAATATACAAATAATAAATATTACAATTAATATTCTACGCTCTTTTTAAAATGTCAATTACAAAAATCGAATGGTACGTTATAATTATTATTTGAGAAAAATTGCTTCTGGGTATATTAAAAACAATAGTTAATATGAGATATTTGAGAGTGATTTTGATGAGGTCGATTTATTATGACCCTTTGTCAACCGTATTGAAATCTCCTATCCATCAAAAATTTACTGCAGTATATTCCCTTAATTATGATGAATTATTTAGTATTTATTTTCAAATAATATATTAAAATTGTCCTATTTTAAAATGTCACAAATCCGTTATATTCGTAAAAATAAATAATTTCTTAAAATTATGGGATTATGTACACTAATTATTACAATGACTCAATTTTCGAGTTTTCCATTTCAAATATAAAATAATCATTTGAACAGTACCTATGTGTAATAATTTTATGTAGGTATACAGAGTGAGTTACACTGTCCATGCTTATTCAATCTTTAACCCTTAATTATGTGTATTTTTTAAATTCATATTTTTGTAAAGCTTATAAGTATAGATATCGTGAAGTAGTAAAAGTATAGTAAGTACCTACTATGTTTTACAATTTTTTTAACTATTTATGTCACTTAAATAGTGTTATATGGATAACATGATTTTATTGTAATTCTGAAAATACAATTTTTAGACTATTACATCGAACTTTGCTCAGAATAATTTTATCGAAAGAAATAATTTATCATTAATTTAAAATTCAATACACTGCCAGTGATGACTATCCGATGAGCGAAGTGTTTCCACTCCCTTCTGACCGGTTATTAATTTTTAATTTTAAACAAAGTAAAATATGTACCTATAACAAACACGTGTATTTTTTTTTATTGTACCTACATTTATTTATTTCTAATTTTTATAGTAATATTGTGTAACTATATATTATAATAAAATATTACATTTAACATATGAGTATAGAAATATATTGTTATTTTCATTTTATTTTATGTCAAAACCCGTTTTGTATTAGGTACATTATATCAAATAAATCGTCAGATTCAGGACAATATATAGTATTTAAGAATCATTCGATATTCAACCTTGTATTTTCGGTAACTATAAACACGTGTAAATGTGTAATACCGACAATTGTTTTAATCTCTTGAGTTTGCCCATTGTTTGTAAAATTCTAAACCAAAGTAACGGTTCTCTAGTACACCTACTACGGGATATAATATAAGGATGCCACTATAAGGATTACAAAGTACATATTTCGTATAATAGATTATTTACAGAAAATCAGGTACAAAGGCAAATGCTTCGATCGTTGAATTGTAATTATTGTTATCGTATAATAAACAATAGTCTTTTTTATGCGTTAATACCTATATACATTGTAATAATTAATTTAAATATACGAATGTTTTCCAGTATAATACTGCATAATATCAAACGTCAAACATATACGGTAATAATATGAGCTGGGAATTCTCCAACATCCATCAAATAACTTATTCGTAATAGTATACTAAAAGTTTAAATTATTATTATTGTTGAATAAGTATTATTGCTTTTACAATATATTAAAAAAAATTCATTTAGTGTTTGTTCTTACTTTCCTCCCCTAAAATCGATCTCCTGATAATCTTCAAATACATATTATACATATGTTATAGTGGGTGGAGAGACCTGTTGCACACCCACGTATACGAGAACGTTATCCAACTAACACACGCGGAGCGCCCTGCATATATACTCGGACCCAAAACAGTATATATAAACTCAAACCCTCGCCGAAACCCATCTTTTTCTGCGCTATTGTCAAAAGTGTTAATACTTTTTTGGTTTAAATTTATCGGTTCAATATAGAAAAATCTATACAGTAAAAGGTAAGAATAAAAAGTAAACACTATTAAAATTTTTCTTGTAATTTTCGAAATAATTAAGTTTTTCATTTAATAAGTATTTAATTTAATAATATTGTATATATTTAACGCTGACTTAGAATTAATACATACTAAATCCAATTTTTATTTAATTTTTAATTTTTACTACAATTGTTTTAGTATTTTTATAATGCACGTTTAAAGCTGAAAACGAGAATTTTAATAGTCCATTAATAAAGAAAATACAAATAATCGAAAGGTTCTGTATCGTATACCCTGAACAATTAAAAAATACTATTATTAGACAATTTAATTCTAAACCAGTGATAAGTATAACAATATTATGTTATTTTAGTGAAAAAAACCTACTAAATATTTCATTTGAAAACAGTAATAATATTATAAAAACACCTATATATACATTTTAAACCTAAATAAGTTATTTACAGTCCATATTTTTTCTTATATTCCGTGCGGAACATAAAATAATTTTTTTTTAATTTTGTTCTTCGTGAGATCAAATTCGTGATTAAAAAAATGTTCATTTATTATATTATATGCTCCTGCATATTAGATATATGTGTAGATATTTACTCAAAACGCTATTCGTTTTAAAATATAATTTATAATAGGTAATTCTTTTATGTATTTTACATATTTTTTCCTTGCTTTTAATACATATTCTTTTATTATTTTTAATTGACATTAAGAATTATTTAACTCGACCATATTTTGATTTTTTTTATAATCTATTACTGTAAATCATTATTTGCTAATATTTTACCGGATATATTTTTTAATTTTATCTCAATTTTATGAAATATCTTAAGACAGTTTTTTACATTATTAATTTATAAATTATAACCAACGTAAAATCTCTATTATATATTGGTAGATACCCTACCTATAAACACTTACAATTTTATGTTTCACATAATATGTATAATGGTATAGTGCATACTGAAGCCTAACATTAAGTATAAATTATTGAAACTTGAAATAATAAATAATAATACTTGAACGCCATTTTAAATTTTAAGTGGAGCGAGAATATTCCAACTTAAAATAGTACGTAATGAGTGAATAACATAATAATATATAAGTAGAACATCTTGCATCTAAGTTCAATTTAGTTGACTAATGTTTAATATTAAAAATTTTGTAGTTAATCAATGTATTATTAAATACGTTTATAAACCCACAAAATTAAAAATATAATAAATTGTGTAGTTATTCACTTATTTTTGTTCAGCTTGACAATTTTTATTTTATTTTTAATTATTTATATGTGTTACCTGTATAAAATAATATGAAATTATTTATACTTTATCAACCTTTAATTTTAAATTACATGGGTTCAGAATAAAAAGGTTCTATATAGCCAATTTTTTAAAAGTACTTTTTATACCCAATAATTAATTTTTGTATGGGCTATATTTTGAAATTGGAATGAGCTAATTCGAATCATTATTCAATGAGTTACAATGAATCAAAATGTTGTAAATCAATATTAATTTATGTACGATAGAAATTTAAAAATGATCTGAACAATTTTAAAAACCGAGATAGAACCTTTTTACTCTCAGCCCACGATTAGTATATAGGTACTATAGTTGCATATGTTTTTGTTATACATATATAATATTATCTATAAATTATAATAGGCATTATAGGTATTAGGCACATTTAATCTCCAACAAATTAACTTATATTTATATATAGCTAAAAATTTTAAATAAACTTATTCTAAAATAGGTATATATTATTTTGTCAAGGCATACTTGATATACTTGATAAATTAATAATTATAGTTAATAAAGTTTTTGAAATTTTAATTGTTATATCTAACTAAAGATTATTTAAATCGAATATAAGTACATTAAAATGTATTTATACATAATTTAACAATAATATTTAGGTTAGATATCAATGTTGTTTCACACTTTTTGTAAGTGCATAAACGTATAGAGATATAATACAAAATACACCTATCTATATACGTTTATATATTTTAATATTATTATTTTGTTTACTGATACCTTTTGAAACTTATGTTATTTTTATCTTTAAATACGTCTCATTATGTCCAGTATAAGATACTGACAATTTTAACGACAATGGTAGAATTAAGTTGGTTTAAACTTAATAATCCAGATTGGTGTCGTAGTGCTAAGGAACTTAAACCACTTTTGGAGTTTATATCTGAGGTGGTTCAGGCTATGCATTTCATAGGAAAATATTTAGGTACATTCTGTACTTATACATAACAGATCAGCGAGACTCGGTAGGAGTTTTGCCTTCGTATGCTTTTAAACAATTAATTGCATTTAAAATTTAAAATTATATATTAAATAAAATGTATCATAAATATAATAGTTCATTAATTATTAACTGTAGGTTAAATATTCGATATTGATAAGTAGGTACATTAAATTTATAGTACATACAATTTACAGAAAACAAAAATGATAAAAGATAAATGTTGATAGAAAAAAATATTACCCGAGCACGTTAAAATAACCCTGCCGTAGATATACGAATTAACCGGATTTGTATTCTTCCACTTTCTCAACAACAGTTCCCCAGTATATTATCCCACAGTACTAAAAATATTTTTATACTCATTATTAGTACAGGATTTATATGAGTTTGTTATCTCTTGATTTCGTATACGAATGTAAAGTAATGACTTTTTTTTTTTTGTCTAAACCATTAATGTGCCAATATTTTAGAATACTCGTATAATTTTTATGAATTTATATAGCCAATTACATGCGAGTATATAACTATATATTATATTATGTAATTTTATTTTGTTTATCAAGCATAATTTCAAAAAGTACATAATATAAGAGTATATATACAGCCACTCGAAAAAATATACTTTTTTACAGATGACCATTCCCCCTCCTACCAAATGTGATTTCTATCCACGCATGATTCTGAAATATATTAATGTATAAAATAATTATAATTATATAAGCAATACATATTATATCAAGTAATTTGGTTTATTTTTAGAAATTTGTTACAAAAAACGAAACTGTTGGCGTGAAAACGAAAATATGACCAAATGACCACGTATCCCATAGGTATTTATCACTGTTGACATTCTAAAATAAATAAAAAATTATGTTTACATACCACTAGATACTCGTATTATTTAAAAAAAGTTTTTTCAATTCAATTAAAAATATATATATAATAATTTCTGTTGATGAAATTAACAATGTTATAGTTTTATATAAAATGCCTATAATTTAATAATAAAATAAAAGTGTTTTTATACTCTTGGGATTATTGAAAAACTTTTATTGGACAACAGTATCAATATTATAAAAACGTATATAGCTATGAACTACTTGAGTCACACAAATTGCACGTATGATTTGAATCAGACTACAAATTATAAAATTTCGTACTGAAATTAATATTTCTATGTTAAACCCTATATCACAAAGGCTATAGCCGAGAAATCTTTCAGGTAGTTCAAAATCAAATGCTTTTGATTCGTAATATACAAAAATTTAACAAAAAACACTCTTTATTGCTAAAATCAATCAATACTTGAAAATTATAAATATATATATATATATATATATATGTATATACAGAGTGGGGTAATGGGTTCTATATATACATATATATATATACACACACATTTATCACAATATTATGCATTATACAGTATACTCACATAAAATATTTTAAATAATTAGATATATTTGTATTAAATATAATTTTTTTAATTCTGAATAAAGTGAGGAATTAATTGATTTTATAATGATATGTTTTTTATAGGCTTTTTTGGATAATAGGAATCGAGCAGGAGTTTTGAAGTATAGAGCTATTTTTACAGATTCATTACATTTTATAAAGAATCAATATTCTATTTTCCGTATAGTTTTTTTTTTAAACGTGAAGAAAACCTACTAAAAATAACCAAATATTTTTATAAATCAAAAAATATTAATTATTGTTATAAAGTTTAAAATATTTTAAAATTGTTATCCCTTTAATATAGCGTTAAGATATATTTGGTATAAATTTCAAATCTCTGGCATTATTATTTTCCAATTTATAGCAATATTATTAACAATTTATAAACTATTCGGAATGGAGTCGACAATAGGTACTCTTTTTTACGGGAAAAGTAATGTTACCTACTCTACATCCTATAGGTACCAAATTTCGACTCGGAGATATTTTTCGAATGCAATTATTTATCTTTGTTTTTAAATTTTAAATAATAATAATACACTATCCTGACGAGGATAAACTACCATCATTTGTTATTGAACGACTTTTTTTAATTTTGAGGGAAGTTTGTACCCAATACACCCTTGGTTATAACCTTTAATACGTAATTTTGTACCCTTGCATTCAGTAAATAATATAGGTAACCTAGTTTATAAGAAATTTAGGTATATTATCTTGCTGTGTTTATTTTTTAATTTCATTTTGATTTATATAATATTTAATAAATATAAATATTTTTAGTGGAAGTTATGTCGATTAAATTTACTTATTTAACTTTCCATTTATAAAAATATAATGATATGTCGATACTAAAAATAAACTGATCGAGTTTGTTATTACTAATTTTTTTTTCTTGCATGTACCTACTCATTGCTCTGACATGTTTTAACAGTACCTACTTCTCTCTTGTGATTATTACGCAATATGTACACTTTTATTTTTGAACAGTCCCAATGGCGCCCCTTCGCATATTTTTTTAACTTTCACACTACCTACTGAATTATATTGTTATTGTTTAAACGATGAATCATCACGATAAATTTATGTTTTAAATATTCACTATAAAAGCAAAAACACGATTTTTGAATATACAAAATTTAAACAAATTTGAATTTTTTACATAAAAAGCCTGTTTTCTCATATTTTTATAACTTTATAAAGTTATTAACTATTGTTATAACATAATCATTTTAAATTTTAACCAAAACTAATTTTATAGTACATTTATTTTGTAGTATGCTAATTTTTATTGTAATAAATTACTTAGAATACCTATTATTGGCAGTCATTAAAATAGAAATGTATTCGTTTTTAAATTAGTTTACTCACTGAGTGAAAGTAGTTTTCATTATAAGTTGTCAGTATATTTGTAGTTACAAAATTAGTAAATAATAATAATAATATTATTATCACTATATATACGTTTAAAAACTGAATATTTACTGAAAATCTATAGTTTTCATTATTATGTATTATTATATATAATATAGATACTTTATAGTATATAGGTAATAAATACTCAATAACTCGAAAAAGTAAGTACTTTTTAAAGGAGAACGATTATTAAATATTAAAACCTTAAGCAAGTACCATATGTTTTTCTAAGTAATATTAGCTTTGATCAATAACTTATCTAATTTTTATTGGGTAATTTTTATTTGAATTGATTCATTAAAAAATTATTTTTTACTTCTTTATAACTCATTATATATTTTGTTAGTTGTTGCGTAGCAGTTGGATGATCAATATGTGCAAGTTAATTTTAATTGTAGGTAATTAAAAGATTTTTACACTTAAGTTCAAAATAAATTAATAAGTAATAATTAAACATAAGTAGGTAACTTCTATATATAATATATATATATATCAATTGAAACATTTATATTGGTGTACCTACATTTCAAAATATTTAATCATTGATAACAATTTTATAATATTATTTCATATTTGATAGTAAAACAGTAAATATACATAGGTGATAGGTACTTGCTTATTTTATAGTAGAATGAAAAATAATGAACATTTGCGAACAATAATGCTTATAGATTTATTTTTACAAGTATTTTACAATACGAAACAATAGAAACAGACATTGGTAAACATGACAGTTTATTCTGTAATACGGTTGACTAAGTATTTCCGGCACAAAGCACTCACAAAATAGAAGTTAGCAACAAATAAACAAAATTGGCCGGAACCAATTATTGTAGTTGTGTATTTAGAAAAGCTAAGGACATGTCAATTCAATAAGGTACCTATTCGATAAAGTTCACCGTTCTAAAAAGCAAAATACATGTAACTTCGTGCACTCTAAGTTCTGCAATCATTTTATACTCTTGTAAAATAGTATTTTTATGAGATTATCGAAATCTACAGGTTATTCTTGCGTATTTTTTTCTAATATTTTCATTTATAACATAGTAATTTACAATATATTATGTAGTAATATAGTAATTGTATTATGTGTTATGGACGTAACTAGGATTTTTAAGTTAGAGGAATTACTATATAAAAATTATACCCCTCCCCCACATTGTGTTATTTACTCATTAGATAATTAGGAACTAAATAATATTAAAATACATTATTGTGGAATTAAAAGGTATTTATTTTTTTGGTTCACAACTGTATTAGATAATTCCCTCTCATAAAATTGCTAAATCAGTAAATTTTTATCGTCTGTGCTACCTATATATGACATAAGCATATAATATTATTAATTAAATTATATTATACTGTGACAGAGTTCGTTAAAATAATATGATTATGGAATAAAATATTATGAGTAATAAACTTTAAATCAAAAACTTTTTTTTCTATGATTGTACTATTATTATATCTAATTCGTTGAAAAAATTTATTGAATTATTTGAAATATTGGACAAGTTTCAAAATTAGCCGCTCGTACTTACTTTTTGATTAGGTGATAGTAAAAACTTTAAAAATCGGATTATGAAAAATAGCTATTTTTTGACAAAAAAGTTACAATGATTTAAGTTTTTTATTTTTAGTTGGCATAAAAAGGTATTTGCTAAATGCTAATTATTATTTTAAAATATTAATAATTTGTAATAATTAATTTAAATAATTATTTCTAATAAAATTATATTTATTATTATAAATCCTATAGTAAATCTGCAGTATTTTGAATGTAAATCACATAATTATTCATAATATATTTGAATAATGAAAAATTGTAATTAAAAATATTCATATAATATACATAATGCATATAATATATTCATAATAATATAATAACCTGCAATATAAATAATATAATATATTTTATCATTAGGTACCTACCGTAAAATATATTATATATAATAATTATCCACAATTTCCTAAGACATTAAATCGAAATCTTGAACTTTAACTTCTTCCGGTAACTTGTTTTTGTACTTTTTTAAAATTAAATATGCTGAATACTTTATTTTTTAAAAAAATATATAAGTTTATATTTCTGATTATGCGAAGTGTGAAACGTATATAACAAGACTTTAAAAGATCGATAACTTTTCAGTTTATACGGAATTCGAAAATTGGATGATAGGTAATGGAAAAATTATATTACACAAGGAAATAAAATTAGTACGGTAGTAGTACGTTATTCCTAAATGAGTCATAATTTCTACAAGTCTAAATTACCTATTCTAATCTACCTATTATAATTTTTGTTATACATACAAATAAAAACCTATATTTAAATACTTAGTATAATATATCAATAGAATATTTTGAAGAATTTTCTTTTTGGGGACTAGAAATATATTTAGTGGCGCTAAACCCCATCTAGCCCCTCCCTAGTTACGTCGATGGTCTTATGACTTCTGTAATATTTAAATATAACAATATAATTATTTTTTCTTCGCCCCAAACTAAAGTTCGTTTAATCCTTGTTCCATTGGGTTTAACAATGTATACAGTGGCGTAATCCGGGTGGGATTTCGGGGTTGTAACTCACAACGAATTTTTTTTTTTTAATTATTGGTCTTTGTGTTGTATAAGTAAAATGTTATTATTATAACGGTTAAATCCCATTTAGTCCTACAATTTGCAACAACAAATTTATCTTAGAATCATATTAATTATATTATCTATACGACTATGAATTTGTATAACAAATGCATTTTTTATTTTTTTTTTTACTTGTAATTGTTATAACAAATTTTTTGGTAAGTACAAGTTCGAATCACATATCAAAGAATTTTATTTTTAATCATTAATTTTACATTATTTAGCATTTTAGATATGTATGTAGGTACCCATAAAGACGATTTTTATTTTTTCATTATAATTTTTATCAATTTGGTTAAGAAGTTATACATTTTGAAAGTCAATTTTTTTAAAACGTTTTTAACAGTCTGGTGCAACATAATTTGATCACCGATGCCCACAAATATTTATGAAATTTGGAATCGAAGAAAAGATCATGTAAAATTTATTCAAACGCACATATGACATTTTATGGTGCTACGTAATGTTGTTATTTATATGTTTTTTTTGTCTTTCTACAATGTTTTCAACTTGGTATAAATTATAAGAAATACAAAGTAATATTTTCAATAAAATGTTGTAAATTCATAAAAAAACAACAATATAAAATAATATTGAAGTGAGACCATTTATTATTTATTTTTTAAATGCATATAAATATTTATTTTTATTATTATATGCCCTACAGCACAAGTCAGTCCCAAAGTATATCAAAAGATTCTCAAAAAGGAGTGTTAGTAAAAAAATTGATATTCTCATTCTCATATAAAAGTATAATTTTTCATTTATTAACCCGAAAATGGATTTCACACAACTTAACCTAAATAAGAATAAAATTGTAATACCTAATTCGGTCCTATTATATTATTTTAATGAATTATATAAGCATATTATTATAGGTAGGTATATTAAATTAAATATTTATTTATATCATAAAATCATTACTCAATATGCTCTTAAAAAAAATACACACTTTACAAAAGTATCACCTTTAAAATTTTATTGGGTATTTTTATTTTGGTTTTTTTGGAACAAAGACAACGAAAAATTAAATTTCTGAACTTGAAATGAATTTTTTATTTAATAAGTATATTGAAAACAAAATACCAAAATAATAATTTTAAGTAATACACAAAATGTATTTAAATAAGAAAAATAACTTAGATACTAAATAGTTTTCATTTTATATAAATATATTTTATTTCATCCCCTCCTTTATTTAGGCAATAGTGTCATAGGTTATTTTTTCTGAAATATAAATTTTCTGGTAGGGTAAAGTTAATATTCATTGCAATATTATTGATAATCTAAAGTTATATTTGTACCAAGGAGTGAGGAGAATGGATGTTGATAACCAAAATATTTATTAAAGTTCCAACTATGGACTTCATATGGCTATTTGAAAAATTACATTTAAGGTAATCTAAAATAAGTGATTGATAGAACCACCATAAGAATGATTACTTTGGTCAGCACCAAAACTGGGAATCCTATAAAGTTATTTAGAAGAATTCCCATTTTCGCAATCCTACATGGGTAATAAATAAGAGTATAGAACTGCAATGGGAATATATTTTTATATTAATCCCAAGGGAATACCTATAGCTATATTATAGAATTCTAATCAAGCTTATCCCGGTTAGGAGGTTAATAATAATTTCGGCGGTAGTACATGTACCTACTGTTAGGATATTATAATTTTTCTTGAAATTTTCTAAAAATTGCCGATTTAAAACCCCTTAAAAATGACCGCTCTGGCATCGTCTTAAGAGGACGCTACGTCGATAATTTTCAGCGATAAAAATCTTCTTACGAAAAACTGTTAAAACGGATTCTTAAAGTGATTTTATAATTCGAATCGATAGAGGACAAAATTTTGGAATGAACCTCATTTAGTAGAAATATTCTTATTATATTATATTATTAGATTTATTTTTAGATTAGATATTATATTATTATTATATTATATAATATTCTTCTCCATTCTTAATTTACGAAATGCTATCTTTTATTGATTTGTTAATAGATATAGGTGTTTTTATTCTAAAATTACTTTTTAAAACCCATTTTAACCATTTTGCGTAAATGTGTTTTTTTTTTTAATAAATATCGTGGTTACACAACACTAAAAAGTGATAAAGACACAGAACAGATTTTAAATTGAAATTTAAATATTTTTATATTTCTATAAATTTTTTTAAAATTGCCTATACGTAACCCCCTTAAATAACGAGCGTTTAGCGTCCTCTAATGAGAAATGCTAATTCAAATTATTTATTGAAAATGTGTAGCTTAAACGTCCTATTTATTAATACGCCTCTTATTTAATCTTAAAATATAACAAAAATTCTATACTTTTTATTTTATTTTATTATGTTGGAAATAAATATATTAGGTACACATCTATATGGGGCCCACAATTATTTTTGTATTGAAATTCCCTAATGCATTCTGCAACTAATCCTAATCAATTCAGTATATTTAAACTCGCTATTCACGTTTTAAATTATCTATACAGCATACAGACAGGCATACTAGGGACTATTCAAACCTATAATAATTAATAATCCTTAATTATTTTATTTTACGATATATTTATTATTATATCTGTTAAATATTAGGTACACAAATACCATTATTGTTTTTCAGACTCGTATAGGATACCTACATTAAACATGCATCAAAACAAAAATAACGATTCGAACGTGGCAAGAAGTTTGATTTTCGTTGGATTTTTTATCTACGTGATGGCCTTAGCCACGTCGTGTTGTTGTCATCCCGTGATGTCTTCTGAAGTGGAAAACATAGCTCGACCTACACGACCCAAGACTTTCGGTTCACCAGATGAATTACGTTCATATTTAGACCAATTGGGACAATATCTGGCAGTCGTTTCTCGCCCGAGGTAAATATTAATTTACACACGCATTATGGATATAAATGTACTACCTACAAAATACACCTACCTATAATTAAATATAATATAATACTCTACAGCTTAATATGCTGTTTAGTCTTAATAATATTAATACTTCTACTACTACTATTACTACTACTACTTGAATATTAAATGTATATAATTACATCAATTAACACTATACGGTGCTATATGAATATTATAATATAACTAGATAATAATTATCAGCTGTAATGTAAGTAGATACCTATATATATATATATATTAGGTAGCCCCTACGATATTAACAATACTAATTATACATACTATAGAATACCTGCAGTAAAACTGTAATACGTGCAATATTGTATTTTAAAAAATTTTATTACAATAATACCATACAATTAATGAATTATTAATAATTATTATTTACCTATATAGTTGATAATATTTTATTGATTTATATTAACCGTTGAGTGCTTAAGTGTTGTAACGATATTTAAAAATATTCGTTCTAAACACTCATAAGTCATAACCAAATACGAGTATGGATACTTAACACTCCAGTGATAATATTACCACGCTACACTAACAACAAGGCGAAGTTATCGGGGGCAAGAAGGGTAGCTTTCCTCCCTAAAGTTAACCCGGTCGTCCTAATCATCATTTTTCAATGTTATTCATCATCCGTCGGATTTTTTAGAGCCAGTACCTTTTAGATTCTGAGCGAAACGAAGAATGTATTGGATTTGAGAGTATGTCGTTTTTTTTATGCCCGTATAGATTTTTTTCCAGTAGAAAGAGTCGAATTTTGGAGTAAAGAGCGTTTTGATAGAAAATTGGTTCTGGTTGGTACTTTAAAGAGGTAATTTTCAATTTTCCTAGTAAAGAAAAACTACCTTTTTCAAAACAAAAATTTTATAAATGTAGGAAAAATAATAAAATAACAAATAAAGTTGTCATGGTTACCTACAAATTAAAATGGTTTAACAAAAATAAATAAATATATAAACACGTTTTATACATTATTACATTATATTATATTCAATTATTTTTACTGCTCTTTTTATCTTATTTGTAAGGTAGGTAGCTGTATTAAAATAATTATTTACAACATTTTTATTTTTATTTTTTGCACACTTTTGAGAAATCTAACTCGTATACTAAATCATTAATCATAAATATCTGTTGATTGGATGTTCAATAAAGTGATGCTGTTTAATTATTTGTCATTCAATATAATACTCATTAACCATTGTATTAATCAAATTAATATTATTACCAAATTGCAAGCTAAATTGAAAAGTCTTGTTCCTAAATATTTCTATTTCCCCTAACACCCTATCACCTCGAGTATAGGATTAATATAAAATATATAAATGTTCTATGCCAATATAATACTTACATATATATATACCTATTTCTAAAAATATACCCAGTAGCACTAACTGGATCTAAAGGAATCTTTTACATAAATACGTCATACGTAGGTAAGTACATACATATGAAAGTACTTCGTTCGGCTGCAGGTAGAATACTGGCAGTGGATTTATTAAATTTTAAAGGGATGATAAATAATTGCATTTGATAAAACGATTTTGTTGTAATAATCAAGATGGCCAGTGCCGGCTACTTATTATGGAACATATTAAGGGGAATTTAAATCAGATATTATGTCGGCGGCTATATATTTGATATAATTTCCATCGTCAAAATGACCTCACAGGAAAGGGTATAACACGTAGAATTTACATATTTAAATCTTTTTTTCTTTTTATTTAAAAGAAGGATAAATTGTGTCGGATTTTAATTTATTTTATGATTAAAATTTTTTTTTTTTTTTGTAAAATAGGTAGATACTAAATAAATAAACACGAATATGATGGTTTTTTAAATATTAATACAAACGATGAAAAGTGCACTTTATAAATTGAAGCAAATCGAGTTATATCACAAACCATGATCGTTTATTCCGTAAAGCGGAATTTTGTGTATTAAATAGTAGGTACTTGGTCACTTGGGCCCTTTAAAAAAAAAAAAAAACATTTAATAATGACAATTATTATATTTGTTATTTTGTTATTTCCCCTACATATATAAAATATTTCTGTTAGAAATGGTAGTTTTTCTTTACGCTTAAGGAAACTACTGGAAAAATTGGAAAGGACCTATATTAAAAATCAAGTTGCTATCAATTGAAAAACTTCTACTCGACTCTTTCTGGTCAAAAATTTGTTCACAGAGAAAAAAAGATAAATAAAAATGAATAATCATCACTGTAAAACCAATAGATTTCTCACACAAACAAACAAAAAGACGTATGTTTATCCTCCTCCCTTGTTTGTTGAAAAAAATATTTAAAATTTAAAATTCTTAAAGAATTTATTTTTATGAGAATTTAAATGTTTGTATTTTTAAATCCGCTAAATAAGTTTTCGAATAATAATAATAATTTATTACATAATATATTACGTGCTATTACAGTAGGTACTTCTCCACTCCGTCGCTCGCCGTATTTGAATTCTTATACTCGGGAAATATTTATCGTATTTAATATCAAAATGTTCATATAAATATATTTTTATGAATTTAAATCATAAGCAGCCATTTGAATATCAAAAGTTTGTGTAGTTTAAAAAACAAGGGATTTTAAATAATTTTTGATTTTAAATTATAAAAAAGTATAGAATTAAGTACCCGTACAATGTACAAATAATTTTCTGAAAAAATGATTATATTTCCAGAGATATAGGTAGTCTGGCTTATGATATAAAAAAATATTATCCTGTAAAACTACCAATTCGAATAATGTATTTTTTAAAACTAGGTTTGGGAAAAGAAAATCTGGGTTTCCCATCCAATCGACTATATCAAAACCAAGATTACAACAATATATCGATCAACAACACACGTATAACAATATGTACAACCGAGAAGATGACGAAACGTATAAGTTACAATTTAAACCGGCCATAAGGAATTCAAAAGACCTGTACGATATGTTGTTTCCGTCCCGCCGTGAAAATGACAACACTAATCACCATCAGTTGATGGTGGCTGACATCGGTTTGGATTCAAATTGATACCTAATCATTTTAATATATAAAGTCTCGTATTATCAGTAGTATATAAGGAACATAAACGCAATGCGTGTTGATATTTCTTATAATAACTCTAGTGGTAAAAATAGTCAATATAGGTAATATGTTATAGTTATGTATACCTATTAGTTATATATAATAATAACAGATTAAAATTAAACAGTAAATCAAACTCGTGAAAAATTCGGTGATAAATATTGTATGTATAGGTTGTATACCTACCTATCTAGTTAAATTAATTATACAATATATTGTCAACAATGTATTAATATGATGATATCTATAAAGTATAAATAATAAATATATCGGTTTGTTTTTAGTTGTGTGTTCTTAATTCGTATAGTAAATATATATATATACATATAGACACCTAATGAAGTTAACATAATATATAATATTAGCTTTAGATAACATATTTTTTTCTTTTGGAATTTTTTCTATATTCATATGGGTAGCAATCAATTTAAAATTTTCTTGATCACAAGTGATACTTCAGAGATTTAAATTTTCTCGGAAATGTAATAAAATAGAAAAACTTCAAAGATCGATGGTAACTATGTGCAGGTAAGAATCATAAGAAAGTTTTTTAATTTTTTTGAAAAACTGAATTTCACCTATAATCGTCTTTTGAATGTGAAAATTATATGCCCAAATTAGTATGCCCTTCATTTACCTATTATACATCTATTTAATATTGTAATATTATTCAAGCAATAATACAAACAATCTGGCCCATCGTCCCATCGATATTTATTACTATTTTAAATTTTAAAGCATATAAGATACAATTGTGAGTGAAATTCAGAATAATAATGTTTTCTAATTTAAAAAATGTTTCTTTATTTTTGGCAGTTTTCCTATTTACGCTTAAGAAAACTACTAAACGAAAAAAATCTGAAAATGAAAAATGTATACCCAAAAACCCGTATTCGACTCTGTCTACTAGAAAAAGTATATACATTATACATGCATATAATATATTAAAGCATCAATTTTTTTATAAATATTTGGAATGCGGTGAAAAAATTTTTTATCACGTTAATATTGTAGGGACTATAGTCTATAATTAATATTCGGTGAAAATATATGTAGGTTCCGGCTAAATTATTTTCTTATTTATAACAATTTATTTTTGTTCGTTTTCGGTGGTTTTGCTTTACGCTTAAGGTTGTTGGAGCAACCCGTATTTTTGTGTTTTTGACCAATAAGCAGAAGATTAGTTTACGTACTTCCTGATGTCCGATCACTGATTTTAATATATATATATGCATTTATAAACATTTTTTTATGTTATAGTCGTATACGTGAATTTCTCTAATCGACGTGTACAAATAGTCAATAACAACACAAAACAATAAAACATACTCTAATGTCGGAAATACGTAAATAACTCAGGGACAGGATATAATAACTCTTGCCGTTATTATCCTCAAAACACACAACTGTTACGCCTTTTATATAACCTAAATTAGGACCCGCACCTTAACAAAAGATCTGGTCTCTCATACGTCTAAATAATACTTGAAAAACCTTTAGCTATGGTAAGGTAGTACCAAGTTAAGTTAAAACTAAACCTTAATAGGAGTAGACTATTTCAATTAGCTCAGGTTAGCTTAACAACAATAGATACGCCTTAAGGTCGATAATGATTGATAGGCATCAAGAAGTAATATTAAGAACGAACTTACTCCTATAGGTCCAATGCGAACGTTGACTAATATTTGAGGAACCTTCAGTTATATGGAAAGGTAGTGCCTGTGTACGAGTAAGTATATTGTATATAGTAGGTATAAACGCACACATAAGTATATACATATTAAAGTATGTATAATGTACATTGTACATAATATTATATAGGTACTATATAATATATGAAATATATAAATAGGCCGAATATCCCAATATACAACAGTTATTTGGAAAAATATTTGTTGGTTTTTTAATTTAATAATTTTTAAAATCAAGTTTATTTTGAAAAAAAAAAATATTAACAAGATACTATTTATATAGATTAATCAGTAATTTATGAGTTACAATCATAAAAAATCTAATCTCAATTTCCTTTCAAATATCCTTTCCGGCCGTACTGACTGCCCATCCATTCTTTCTCTCATTAAATTTAAAATACATGCTCGTTCCACTCGCTCCTGTACTAACTTCCACATTCCTTTTTCTAATTCAAACTATCAGTCTAACTCCCCATTAATCCGTCTTATGCGTATTGCTAATGAAGCACCCTCACATTTCCCCTAAAAAAAAAAAAAAAACACCATGTTTCTGATAATGCCACTTATTTAATTTACCATATTTTAAATATTTGATATATACATATTTTTTTTTCTCCACTACACTCCATCTTGTAAAAATCCGTCTGGCGTTTATTACATATAAATAAAAATAAATAAATAATCAGTGCCACAACTACTGCAGGTGTAGGTGTGATGCATCGTACATTCGCACTAATAGTAGCCATTGAAATTATGTTCAAATGATTGAAGAACCAACTGTTAATAAATTTGGTTACGGAATTTTTAATTTTTTTTTTTTATTGACATATTATGGTTGTTGTTATATTTTTAGTACCAGTTACATGTAAAATTTGTATTTTATAATTTCATATACCTATTTTATAGTTATATCAATTTAGGTACCTACCACTATTCGTATTTAATATTATGGTTTTCGAAATCGAATAATTAAGTTCCTAAATTATATTGAACAAGTCGACACCCTTGAATCGTAATATAATTTCGATTATCGAAAGGCCACAAAACATAGGTATGCGCCTGCCGAGATGGCGATTCTATGACAAGCGTGTCACATGCGTAGGAACACATACTCATATACACTTTTGAAGTGACACGTGAACATTTTTTAATTTAAAAATGTCATTAACAAATGAAAATCACTTCGAAGTATAATGTAAGTTGTTACAAAAGTCATAAATTGTATAAACTGTGCGTACCTATACATAAACTAGCAGTAGGTAATCACATTTATTTTAGAATCGTTTAATTTTATTAATATTTTAATAACAATCGTTGACGTAATATATATTATACCTACTGTAATTTTCCTGTGTGCAAAATCTAGCCGCTTAGACATTACATAGTAGTTGCACTTTGACATGTGAAGTTTATCATTAGTTCTACGCGATATCTCTGCGACACACCCTAGACGCTTAATGCCTGGTTTTGCAAACTGGATTTAAGAAGTGTATGCAATATCACATTCGTAATTCCTCCGAGAAGTTGATTGAAAATTTGAAAATGAATATGAAAATATATATATTCACTGTTGCAAAAACTTGAAAGTATGCTGCCGGATTTGAACGCATGACACACGAACATTATACATTTCTATCTAACGCCCTAACCTATTTACTAGCCGAGATACCAATATGAATAAAACTATTTAATT
The DNA here is from genome assembly GCA_025469235.1 of Pemphigus obesinymphae. Lineage (NCBI taxonomy): Eukaryota > Metazoa > Arthropoda > Insecta > Hemiptera > Aphididae > Pemphigus > Pemphigus obesinymphae. The sequence continues at coordinate 27,634 of JAIPRL010000703.1, forward strand.
AATAAGTAGGTGTACCTAAACGATTACAAGAATGGCAAAGGAAGGAAACATTTTTGAATCTTTACAGCGTATTCAATAATAGTCAGAACGGGGCAAAATATGTTGTATACTAAGAAGGTATATAACATACTAAAAGTAACTTTTTTGGGTAGTTCAAAACCGAATTTTGGATTGCTCATAACTCAAGGGGAAGTGAACTTAGCGCATCGTGGTTTTGGCTACCCCTTTTTTTACTTAAAGCCCCTACCCATATAGGAACATATTAGGGAGGTAGGGAAGGAACATATAGCCCCCTCTGGAGAATGCCCAAAAAAGTGACTTTTACTATATGTTATACACCGGAGTGTATAACACAATTTAACATAAGTTCGAGTCCGATCTGACTCTTATTAAATTCGCTGTGATAATTCAAAAATTTCCCCTCCATCGCCATGCCTATATCATGTCCGCAAAGTGGACCTATCTTTTCGTGCTTTTAGCAACTCTTTCCCTTTTCCTTAAAGCCAATATCTGTGGGTATCTATTGGCGATCAGGAGAGGAGCATTCCCCCCCCCTGGAGAAATAATACGTAATATTTTCCGTCTATATCTATTAGATAACACATAGATATCACAATGTGCCGTCACATTTGAGATCATAAACAGCATCGCATAGATTACTATATCATCATTGTGCACACAGGGTTAATGCTTAAATAATTAAATTAAAATGCCTAAGAGGAGGTGCGTATTATTGATCCTAACTTAAATATTAAATTTCCGTTTTTAAAAGATACCGATGTAATAGAAAAAGTTTTATTACATTATGTAAATCTGTTTTTTCCATAGACAATGGTTGCCGTTCAAATATTATACAGTATGTAAAACAAAAAAACAAAACATTTGTTGGGCCGTATCAAGCAGTTCTTCGACTAAAGTAAAGTTATTTTTATTAGTAATCGACAGTCAGTCAACAGATAAAAGCGAACGAATTGTGATGAAAAATGGTCTATTTGCGTTTCATACTATAATGCATAATCGCATTATAATAATAATCAATCATAAAAAAAATGACTGTACTCGTACAAAATGTGAATCCATAATTCTGACCGTAACAACTTATGCCCTTATGCCATTCAACAAATGTTAGATGAACTAAAATACATTATGCACGACAATTATGGTGGACACAATAAACCATAAGTTTAAAACTAGCATCAATTCTAATTCGGTATTTTAATCCACGAGTAGGAGTGCAAATAAAAGTAATAGAATTTACGAATTGAAAAGGAGAAACATCATATATATTTTACCAGATTATATATCTAATTAATGTTTTACAAATAAATACAATTTATTAAATAAAATCGCTACATTTTCAAATGACAATTTATTGCAATACGAATTTTGGTGGTGTCTCAATAAAAAGCACAAATAATGTTTTTGCAATTCATTTAATTTTGATTAATTAAATTTTAGTTAACTTTAACTAGTTTTAATAAATTAAAAAGAAATATCTCTGGCATTGGCTGTGCTGATCATATATTTTGCATGATGCTATGCACAGTTAGTAGTTCTGATATTTTGTCAACTGTTATTGAACTCGTGAAATATTTCATATAATATACCATTGATTATTATAAATTACTATTATTCGTATTCGCGCGGAGGGTAGTTGGGCGATGAAAACCGGTTTATTATCGTTTCGTAGTCCAAATACAATGATCGACCGTCGAAATATAACAAGTCGTTTGTTCCTGGGTTTAAGGTGTTTTGCCGTTTCCAGCCCCGCAGTCACCTTCTATTAGCGCTGAACGCTACTCAAGAGGACATACAGGCGTCTGACCCACCGCGAAGGCGGGCCAGCGTCGACAAAGGCCGACGAACACCGATACTACATCCGTGTGCCGGGGGTACCTACCGTACTAAACAGAAACGGTGTACTGGGCCAGAGATGCCGTTTCTACGTTCAGTGGGGCCGCAGTTTCTAGTAACTACTTCCCCTGATTCTTGACCTCCGGTAATGGTGTCCAACCGGTAGATGGGTCGTGCGTCCCGGGATGAACCCGCAGGCCATTCAACCGTTACGCAGATCCGCTTGGTAACCACTCTCGTCCTGCAGGACAGCCCCTCCGAGTCCTACACATATTGCTATGGCTGTGGTTTCGCCAGATCGTCGAAATATAACAACAAGAAATCGCGGCCCTATAGAGTAAAAATAAGTTCTATGTCAGTTTTTTTCGATTTTTATTTTTTTGTATATTCATACAAAATGCTTTAAATGGTGCACGTTTTAACCTGGAAATTATTTGAATCCGACTATTTTTTTTTTTATTACATATTTTTAAAGTGCCTACTAAAAAATACCAGTATTTTGATGTAGTTATAGGTATAGGTATACCTATTACTTAACTATGTACAATGTGCCTTAAATGCAACAGTTTTTACAAATTTGTAAATTTAAAATTGTTTTTATTCGCCCCATTTTATGGTACCTACTTAGAGGATGCTATACACGGCCCATTTTAGCGGTATTAAAATACGTTCACACTCTAGCTATAACTACAACTTATCTTTTAGTAATCGTAGAATCAAAATGTATACATAGTAATCACAGTATGAATATTAATTTAAACAAAATATGAAAGACGAGAATATATTTTACTATGCCGTAGCATGGAGTTTTTTTAGTTAAAAATATTTTTTTATGGGTTTTTTTTTTCAATTTTAAAACTTTACGATTTTCAATCATGAATTTGAGGTTTTTAAACAAACATGTTGAAAAAAAAAACTCCACGCTACGGCATAGTAAATATTCTTGTCTTTCATATTTTGTATACATTTTGACTCTGCGATTATACAGAGAAAAGTTGTAGTTATAGAGCGTGAACGTGATTTTTAACAAATATCGTAATAACACAACAATAAAAAATGGTACTGACACATGACTATTTTTAATTACTTCTAAAACATCATTAAATATTTTTAAATTATTGGATTTCCATTTTTCTTAAAATTTAATAAAAATTGCCTATACAAAACCTCTTAAAAATCAGGTGTCTCCAAAAACGATAAATTATTACCTAACTTTATTAAACCTTCAAAATAATTATACCTATCATTGTTCTTATATTATATTATAGATAGATCCTTATACGTTTATTTAGTAGTTATTATTAGAGTAAAATTAATTTTTAAATCACAATACCTACGTAATCGTACGCAATCTTTTCATTTTTTACATCTTCGATGATTTTTCAGCAATAGGTAGATTATATAGATACCCGGCTACCCACGTATACCCACCCACCAATAAAAAAAAAAAACGCATCTCTCGTAATAATCATAATCCACTTTATCATGATAATAACAAATACCTACTGTAGAATCTACAATAATTGATATTGGGTATTAATCATATTCACGATTTTACAATACCTACCTACTATATAATCTTGATTCTTAAAAATAAATAAGTAATCAGTAGACAAGATTAAACATGAAAGAATAAAAAAAGTGCATTTTTAGTGTTATAATAGAATACTGTTAAAAATATATATTATAATGTATAGGTATATAGTGGCGTATATACGGAGAGGGAGTCCAACAATATAATATAACAAAACAATAATAATTGGAAATAGAGTTTGATGACCAAAAAAATGAATGATAATGCCCTAAAATTATAATAACTATACATTTTAGATTCTGAGTGGCGTAAAATATTTTCTCGTTTTACTATGATATTAATTGGTCTTATACCTATTTTTCTTTGAGCAATTTATCGACCAGAAGACTTGACGCCATGATCTAATTTTTTAAAGTGTACCCATTTTTTAGCATAAAATTTTGTCAGCATGTACTTTGAAGAGGTAATTTGTTGATTTTTAAAAAACGTATCAGAAAAAAACCATTGAAAAATATGGGTTAAAATATTGGTGTTTCCTCATAAATCCGAAAATGTTGGTTTTAAACACTTTAAAATGATCACAGAGTACATATTTTTTTTTTTTATGTTTTAATACATTATTATGTTTTAAACGTATATTTCTGCCTCCTCCACTTAATGTACTTATGATTTAAAATGGTTTTATAAATGAGATTGAAGTTTTGTAGTAATCAAAATTCAATGAACTATATTATTATTACTGGGCTGTGGTTCTTCGGTAGGTACTTTTATAATTTATTACCAAACTAAGAAATAATCAGTTTAAAAATCTAAAGAAAACGTATCAATTAAAAGTTAGAAGTATACCAAATCAATGTATTAATATTATATTTTACAACCTCATGACCTATCCTGTATAGTCAGGGCCGTACCGAAGGAGGGGACGTGTCTCACCCCCCTCCCCATTTCGGAAAGCAGTCGGCCAAATTAAGTTCAGTTGGTAAATGGTAGAAAAAGTCGATGCTCTTTTTTTTTTTTGCTTATTCACTCACGTTTATGAAGTATTTTGGAATTTCAAGTCGGTAAACTATAAATTATTAGGATTGTAGTCGGCAAGGCAATATGGGAAAAAAGTTAAAAAGTTGATTACATTTTTTTTTTTTTTGCTTATTGTATGTTTTGAAGAGAAGTATTAGGTATAATTTTTTTTACATTTTCACCCCCCAAAAATCTTTCTTCGAGACGGCCCTGCCTGTAGTTTGTTTTTATGTAGTATTTCTGTAAGACTGTTAACCTTTTTGTCAGGTATACTTATGCCTAAACTTGTAATATTTTTAATTTTAAAAGAATAATCTTAAAATAATCCAAAAATAAAACCACCGTTTACTGCACAGTTTTTTTTATATTACGATTATGTATTAGGAACAATGTATGAATATCAAAAAAGAATTAAAAAATTTAATTATTTTATTGCCATTCGTTTTTATCGATGCTTAATGATACCATTTTTTGTCATGTGATGCGAAATACCTAAAAATATCAAAATTAAGTGCATTTAAGGCTAAACCTTTAGAAAGGTTAAAAATTCAAATTAAATATTTTTAATAAGTATTATTTTTTTTAACCAAAATAGTGATCAGACTCTACAACCTCTTTAAGAGATATTTTGTTTAAATTAAATTAAATTAAATTTTCTACAACTCTCCTCCTCATTACTAACTACAATCCTTTGTCAGTAAACTAATTTTGCCCCTAAAGATAGTAAAATATATAAATTATTCATATAAATATCATTAAGTACCTATATTAATGATTGGTTTTCAATATATTTAGATGCCCCTCACCCAGAAAAAAAGTTGAAAATACGTCACTGTATACATATAATATATAACATTGATAATATATGAAACATAAAAAAAATAGAATTATACTGGAAATGGGGAGGCTTCAGCCCCTTAGCTCCCCCCCCTTTTGCGTACGCCCCTGTTAAACCAGGTACCTATCTTGAATCATGCATTGCTGAGTAGCAAGTATCTCTAATCTCTTTTCTATGAACTATCTGCACCGTAGAGTATAATCTGCACAGAATCTTTTATTCTGCGGTATCTGTTCGTATTTGAATTTTGTGATATGATTATTATCAAAAATTATTTGTGATAATATTGTTAATACATAATATACAAAAATCAAAACAGATACAGCATTACATTACATATTTAAATGTACAGAATCAATTTATTTTATTGTGTAATATTATGCCTATTTAGATTTAGTATTTTAAAAATAATATAGAATGACTGAACGTCATTTTTTACACTATGGTTATTAAGATACTTTAATTATTAATCTATCATGGATCAGCAACAATTGTCGTCTTACGGTGGTAACGATAAAATTAATGTTGAAAACTATATTTATAATTTCTCTGAGGGTAACATAATAATAATAATAATTACAATTTCAACAAAAACCATATTAATTTAAATTTACAAAAACCTAGACTATTACGATTTGTATGGAGATGCATTTGATGACCAAGATCCATATTATCAGCCTAACATCGATGATGAACCTTCATTTTGGGGTAGTATGTCCTTTGCTCAATTATGTACTCAATGTATTTTTCCTGCCATTTGGAGTACTTGTAATCTACTGGGCACCACTCTCATCCTATGCATTTTTTTCAGAGTATGCATTGTTATCCGTGAGTACAAACACATTTTATTAAATTATTATTCAACAAATTTTAAAATAAAAATTGATTTCAGGTAATAAAATCAATATAGTTCCTGAAGAGATATTGCACCTAGTATGTGCTATATGTGGTATTCTACCAATAATATTATTTCATGAAAACGAAGATTTATATCAATTATTATTACAAATTGTATTATTTCCAATATTTTGTTACATAGTGTCAATAATATGTATATTGGTTTTGAAATCACATTCTGCTATTGTATTCTCAGCAATAATTCTGTTTGCATTATTTTATCGGCAAGTAAATTTTTATTGGTTACCTACCTACTAAGAGAAAAGCTTTATTTCTAAAATAAACGGTTTTTACTATTTAGTAAATATTACCTTTCATTTTTTTATTATTGTGACAATTAAAGTATACTTTTACTACTAAATTTTGAAATTATGTAATCAATATTATTTTATTTTTAAACTTTGGCATAATATATAATGTAAATTATTTTAGTGAATGTTTTTTGGATAATTTAAAATGGCAAAAAACCAAAAGTGCTCACATGCTTATGTCAATGAAAGCAATGGCCGTATTGTTTGATCTACAGTCAAAAGAATTACATACCTTTCCATCAGTTTCCCAGTATACAGGTTACATGATGTGTGCAGGTTCTGTTTATCTGGGTCCATTTTTAACATTTCAAGAATATATCAATGCTTTTTTATTACCTGTGAATTGGGTAAATATTAACTCATTTTAAAAATCAATTAATTGCATATAACAAAAAGCTATTTGTTTTATTATTTTTATGTGTAGAACAAAACAAAATTGTGTAGTGTGATATGGAAAATAATTGTTTCATTGGCTTGTTTTGTATTGTCGATTTGTGTTGTAGATTGGATGCTCAGTCAAAATGTATATACACATGAAAACAGGTTAATTTATTTTAACAGTTATATAATTTTTCATTATTAACCTTAATTTAATTACAGCAATTCAATCATCAGCATTTTTTTATCAATGTATAAAAAAGCTTTGGAGTTCCGTACAAGTCATTATTTTGTAGGATATGCATCTACAGTTTTTGCTATAGTTTGTGGATACCATTTTAAATACAACAGTGAAATATTAGTAACTCGTCTAATGACTATAGAATGGCCTCAGTCTTTGTTACATGTTGTTGTATATTGGAATACACCGATGCATTATTGGTTAAAAAAATGTAAGTTATTTATAAATTCTTCATTCATAATATGAACTTATTAAATATATAAACATTGTTTATTTAGATGTATTCAAAGAAATTTTGAAATATAGTAATAGAAATAAAAAAATTGCTGTTGGAATTACATACTTGATAAGTTCTTTATTACATGGATTAGAACAACGTTTATCTGCTGTTTTACTCTCTTTGGCTGGATACACATATATTGAACATCAAATGCGTACAAAATTAGCAACAAGATTTCCAAAATATTTTTCTTATTATTCCAAAAATGATTATCGTCATTATGGTTCCAAAAAATACTTAAGTACTTTCAATAAAAGTACTTGGTTTCAATGGAGTATTAATATTATATTTACCATTTTAAATATTATACATCTTGCTTATCTTGGGTCAATAATGGATTTGACTGTAAAAAATTCTGATAATATAACTGACAAAGATGTTTTCGCTCCATGGCGGCGTGTGTCATATTTTAGCCATTTCATAATGTTATTTATGTATTTTGTCAGTATTTTGTTATAAAATAAAAATGATAGTAATATGTACATATGTATAAATAATTGTTATATTATTCATGTATAGTTTTATAATAAGTATTTTGTAAATGTCTCATTTTTAACTTAATAAATTAGTACCAAAAACATGTACAAAATCATTAAATAGGTTACAAATATAAATTCTGAGCTTTGATTAATTATCTATTGAACTGCAAATCATCATTAAGAGGACGTCATATACCCAATTTTTAAGGGCTTTTATATAGGCAATTTTTATGAAATTAAAAAAAAAAATGAAAATTCAACAATTTGAATATATTTTAAAATTAATTAAAATATAGTCTTGTGTCATTACCATTTTTTATTGTTATATAATTGCAATATTTGTTCAAAAACAGCTACGCAAAATTATGATTACTCATTTCCTAGTAGTTTAAGTGCAAAACACTTATTATAAAATCAAAAGTTGACAACATTTTGGAGGGAATGTCATATCGTTTTTCAATAAACTAAATATTTAGCATACAATCTAACATTCAAACATTTTTTTTTTTTAGTTTTTGAAACAGCCGTAACTTTTTTTATAGGTATTATTTGATAAAAAGTATATGCCATTCCCTCCAAATGTTGTCAACTTTTGACTATATAATAGGTATTTTATTCATAAACTACTGTGAAACAAATTATCGTCATTTTATGTACACATGTTTTACACTAGAAAACAGGGGGTATCACTTCTTCTTAATGATTCAAATAATATTCAATATAATCTATAATTGTGTCTAGTGGTACAAAGGGGAGATTATTTTAATCATGTTATTCACAAATCAAAATAAAAAATTAAATAAATGGGCAAATGAAATTTTAATTAAAAATAATAATATAAGTATAAAAAGGTTACTGTAAAGGTAAAAAAAAGTGTATGTGAATGTCTTTTAGACTTCAGTGATTAAATTAAAAATAAACTTGCTGCCATCACTGACTGTTCCAACTATTTGGACAACCGCCCTAGTCTTCCAATTCCACTTTACTCAATCTTTCCCACAACTTCTTCACTTACCCTGGCTCACCTTATATTATTTTATTAATATCCCCCCTCATTCCTTTAACATAAATTTCCTTTATTAATCTTACTGCCTCTACCACTTCCCTCCTTAAAACATGCTTGAGCCTTCTCTTGATTCTCTTATTTTTCACCACCCCATATATCAATAAGTTAAATTAAAATAAATTAACACACTAAATAGTATTTAACTTTTAAATTCAATGATTTTGTTAGCAACAATAATTAATTTATTTAAAATGTAATCATATGTTTATATTTTACAATTTTTGATATTCATAATAATAAAAACAATATTAATTAAATTGGTGATGCACTTCTTGGTATTATGCAATATGCTAATGTCACACCGGATGAAAACCATATATATATATACTCATTTCTTATTTGGTCTTCTCTAGTCACTCCACTCGTCTACCTTATCATTCTCATCTCTACTACACTCATCTTCTGTTTTGTCTTCCTATTTACTGCCTAACATTCTGTTCTGTACATCATTGCAGGCCTTACCATAATCATAAAATATGCCTTTTAATTTAATTTGGTTCTTTTTGTCACATAAAATACCAGAGACTTCATGCATTCACACTTTATCCTATGCTCATATCTCTCTCGAAACTACCATTCTGCTGTAGAACATATTCTGAATACTTAAACTTCTCAACTTAACCAACTTCATTGCTCCGCCCAATCAAACTCATTACTTGCCTTTCCCTATTTACTCCGTGTTCCTGTAAATTAAATTGAATTTTTAATTTGTTTATCTTTCATATGATAAATATAGGTACTCATTGAGAAAACTTGTAAAATTATAAAATGTATACTTAATATAACATTGTAAGTACATCCCTATATTTACTTAAAGTAATTTTTAAACAATTGTATTATATTTAAAAACAATTCCAAAATGTATACAACATGAACATTGACATGAGTAAGAACTTTAAAATATAAATATCGTATTTGTCTATTATTTATCGTATTAGGTTTAACCCAATACAAAATATGTTAAAACTAATTGCAAGCAAACTAAAATTAAATAAATATAGTAAAAATGACAATAAAATAATTGTAACAATAGTAACATTTAATAACAGAAATAATAATAATAATTCAGGTAAGGAATAATGGTCATTGGTCAGCTTTATCATTCTGTACAAAGGATTTAATGTAGGACAAATAAAAATGAGAAAACCAACAATACTAGAGGATCTATATCATATTATATTAGGTATTATATTATAATAATTTTTGACAAAAACAAGATTATTATCAACCCTTCTATTAGCCAAGATTTTATGTCAAGGGCATGGAAAATAGGAAAATAATCACATGGAAGGCACTCAATTTTTAAAACAAATGCCCAAAACTTTCTACTCGAGACGTTCAAATTGACACTTATCTGTAATAGCAATTGGATCCCAGATAACTTACTATATTCTAAAACAGAACAAACAATAGACCAATAAAGAGGCCTAATAGAAGAGGATAGTTTAAAATCAATACAAACACGCTTAACAAAGCCTAACAATTTAAGAGCTTTACAGAATATATTTTTATTTTCAATATGTGAATGAAAATATAATTTGTTATTAAAAATAAAACTTAAATCAGAACATCATTCTTAGACCAAAATAATATAAAAATCAATAATATCAATTATGTATTTACAGACTATAGGATTACAAATTCTTGAATAAGTCATAGTATGACATTTTGAGATATCTTCCTAAAAATGCAGACAGTTAACTATTTGAACTATTGAACTCACTGTAAGGAAAAGCTTAACATCATCAGCAAAAATAAGAAATTGACAATTCAAGACTTCCAGAAGACCATTTACAAAAATAGCAAATAGAAGTAGTGACAAATGACCACCTTTAAAAAACACCTAAGGGAACATGAAAGTAATCAGATTGTACCTAATTAAATTTGATGTATTTTAATTCTTGTTTTCTATTATTTAAGTATGAAGATAACAATGCGAGTAGAGGATCACTGAATCTAAACTCTTGTAACAATTTAATCAAAGATACACATGATCAAAAGCTTTAGAAAAATCAGTATAAATAACATTGACCCGATAATGGCATCTAAAAGCCTCCATAATATAATTAATAAAAACCAATCTATAGGTTGGCATAGAGCCAAGCGGAAGAAAACCATGCTATTTGCCGCAAATAAAGTTATTACAGAAGGCTGAATTTTATGCAAAACAATCAATTCAAAAGTCTTCCCAATATGAATAATAATTGATATTAGTCTGTAATTTGAAATATCAGATTTATCACCTGATTTATGAATAGAAGTAATGTGTTACTTAACTTCAGAGACAGACTAAAAAGTCCTTTGTAAATTTCTTCACTGATAGAAGTTAGCAATATGGCTCTCTTTTTTAAATCATTTTCAATAGAATTTGTCAAGATAAAAATTTTTAGTTTTGATTCGAAAATGGAGATATCCATATCCGATTAAAAAGTTCCTGGTGAACCCATAATTTAATTTAACCTTCATCTAATGACTTTCTGAATAAAATAAATAAAGAAAAACACAGAACAGTGTATAAATTGTACAAGAACAACCCTTAAATAACCATCAAGTCAAACAGATTTTACAAAGACCAAGTCAACAAAACATCGCTCAATATCAGCAACTTCAAAAATACAATTAGAAGGAAGATCATATCAAAGCTTCGGTTCACTAGAAAAGTCAACAATAAATAGTAAAAACATAGAATAAAAATGTTTAGAGAATAATTTACAAATATCATGACTATCAGAACTTAAAACGCCATTGAGCTTAACATACTATAATAATAATATACCACCATGATAATTTGTTTCTACAAACAAAGCTGTGGCTTTGATAAATAAAACCATAATATTTTGTATATACGAGTGCCATCTCTTAGACTCCATCTTATACTGAGTTCAAAGAATAGAAAACGATAAATAAAAAAAAATAGGATTCTTCAAGGACTTAAACAACATATGAGTTCTTTCTCCAAATAACAATATCTCTACATTTTTAGAAAACTATCTAGGGAAATTTGATTATTTAGACAATACAGAAGGAACATAATTTAAAATACAAAAATGCCATCATAAAATGTGTTTGTAGCATCATTAGCAGGGATGAGCCAGACATATTACTAGAGTGGTGTGTCCCCGAAAAAAATATTTTCAAATGAAATGTAAATAAGCAAAAAAAAGAAATTCATCAACTTTTCTTTAATTTTGCCCACTATATTTCGAATAATTTCTAATTTGCCATAAATAAAAAAGGTCATCAATCTGGATGATGCTATACACCTGCAGCCGCTTGTTAAGGGATTCTGTATAGGCAATTTTAATAGTTTTATAAAAAAAAAAAAAATCCAACAATTTAATAATATTTAATTATGTTTAACTTTATTTTAAAAGTAATTTAAAAATAGTCATGTATCAGTACCATTTCTATTTCTGTATTATCACGATATTTATTAAAAATCACGTTAACACTAAAACGATAACTTCTCTCTTTGTAATTACAGTCGAAAGATGAAAATATTTACTGTACTCGAGAGTGGGGTTTTTTTGAATATGTTTATTTGAAAACCTAAATTCCATCAAATTTTAAAATTAAAAAAAATGTTCTCTAAAAAAAGTCCACGCATAATAAATATTCTCATCTTTCATATACATTTTTATTCTGTGATTACTAAGAGATAAGTTGTAGTTATCGAGTGCAAATATATTTTAATACTACTAAAATGGATGTGTAGCATCCTCTTAAGGTTTAGAAATGTTTTCTCTCAATTAAAGAATAACAAGAAAGTGGCAATTCTACTGTAATCAGCTTTGTGAAAGTTAAAATACAAATGAGATGAAATTAATACTGGAATTTTATTTAATTCTAAAATTTTTAAAATTAATGCTGAACAATATTTATCTTCCAGAACAACAACTACATTGGATTTAAGAAATACGATTTGAAAAAATAAAATCAAGAATAGTAGACCCACACAAATTAAAAATGTTTATCTGGAAAAACTTAAAAAGTCAAATGTTTCAAGGACACAAGAAACCAAATAGCGAAGACAATTTAAAAACAGGAGCATCGTTAGACGAAATAATATTAGGAAGATTGAAGTCTCCACAAAAAATAAAAGTTTAACTAGTATTGTTTCAATAGCAGCAATATACAATTCATATAAGTGAACAAGTGGAAAGTAGACACAATTTAAAATGAACTTTATATTATTATAAATTAATGAAACCAAAGTTAAAACTTTACAAGGTTATGACTTATATTCTAGGACCGTGGTTGTGACTGTATAAGAAAATAGATTTGACATAGGATCTAAATTGTCGTTACAAAGCTAAACTGGATATTTCCAAAAAAAAAAAAAAAAAACATATCAGCTGTAAAATTTGCATTTAAATAACACAAAGATTTATAAATTTATATTATATTTATATATTCTTTTAAGTTATACTTCCAGAATGATCTAGTGTTAATAATAGTAATTACTAATGATATGCATATTATATAATTAAGTACAATTTCTTAGTTTTCAACATTTTACATTTAATATTTGGTATAGGAACCATATGTTTCATTAAAATATTAAATATTACATTATATACCAAAATCTTAAAATATTATACCGCTCCATTATTTTCCCAATAATTATAATTATTTTTATATAAATAGACTAGAAATTAGGGTTTTTCACATTTGTGCTCATGTCTATGCATACATTAAAATATATACTTATATATAGGTAGTCAATAAGATCCTATCAACCAAATTATAATAAATTTAAATATAAGTTGTCTTTTTTTACACAAAACAATATCTATAAATCTAATAATACACTTTTAAATTGTATAAAATTGAATGAACTATTTATTTATTTGAAAAAAACAGGATGGACCCAATGTACAATTGATAATAAATATAAATTATAAACAATAAAATGACTATATAAATATTTTATTTTAAATAGGTGCTGCTGCATTAAAAAAAGTAGAAAAAATTAAAAACAAAAGTAATATTAAAAGTAAGTACCCTGTTTATAGTCAAATAAATAAATAATCAGTAAAAAATAAAATTGTTATAATACAATTTGTTGTTTTTTTGACCAATAGTAAAAGAAATCAGTTTGTGACATATTGCTGGAATCAAGATTCAAATCGTAAAATCCTTCTACACGCCAAATCTAAATTTAACAACAAAAATTAATCAAAAATAAAAATAATCAAATAGTGCAAGATGTTTTAACTTACATTTTTATCTTCAAGAGATGTTGGTAAAATATCAATAGTAGACATTAGATTTTCCTTTGTTACTAATCTGATTTTGTATAAAACATACTTGTAAAACATTGCATGATAATTTGAAGGTAATAGGTCTAATTTAAAAGTAATCGCTGATCTACTCATGCATCTCTATAAAATATAATAATAATAATAAAATATTATTTAAAATTTAAAAAATGCAATACTCTTATAAAAATAAATATATATTATAAAAAGTAATGGGTATATAAAAAAGAATATGCATCAAGAGTGTTAAAAAAAAATTATAAGTAACAAATAATTTTTGTTTTAGTTAGTTTAGTTTTTGGAACAACTAGTAGAAGTTTCAACATTTTCAGATATAAAATTTAAAAATCTTCCCCTAAATCTAAGTTTGCTAAGCATGTCTTAAAATGTAATCATAATAAAAAATAAGACTTTACAATTTTATTTTATTTTTTCAAAAGTTAACTCCAAACGGCTTTTACAATGGGAATGACATAAAAGAAATTATTTCACAAGAAAAAAAAATAAGATAGGTAGTAAAGTAAACATATTTGAATATTTGTAGGGTAAAGTAAATAGATAATATAATAGAGGCAAAAAAGAGAATTAATAGTAAAGTAAACATAATAGAAAATAAATCGATCTAAATACAATTAATCAAAAAATATAATACAAAACAAGTAGATCAAGGATTATAATTTCTGAGCATGCGGTGTAGTGGGTGGTTATAACCGAAGGAAGTGGAGTGGCTGGAGTAGAGAACGGAGACTGATTGCGAGTAGAGTAGAAGGGCACTCTAAAACAGACTTTTTCAAGAATATTTGGAGCATCCAGAGACCCATTGAGGTCTCAAGAGAGACAACAAATTGCTGGTCAGCAGCAATCCGCCAAGGGGAGAGTTTGGATCTGAAGGGTGGTACGGATGAGTGAGTAGTCATGATCGTTAACAGGGATCCTGAGAATGTAGGAAGCATACAAAAGAAATCTGTTTTCAACACATTCAAGGCAAAGTTGTTCTTTCGCAAGAAAAGGGTGCAATATAATGACACCGTACTCAAGAAGTAGCCTAATGAGTGCAAAATACAAAGTATAACAAAAAAAAAATATGTATGTTAATTCAATATTAGAAAAATCATTAATTTATAATTAAGTAAAACAATAGTTTTAATAATATTTTAAAAATAATGATATTTACCAATGCGTATTAGACAATTATACATAATTTTCTAACAGTAGTTTTAATATATCTATGTTACTAGTCATTATTTAATAATGTATTTCTTATTATTAGTATATTCTATGTATTATATCTATTAATTTTCATATTTTCTTGTATTCTTTTTTTTTATTATTATTATTAATTTGTAACCTGATGATGACTTATGGTCAAAATTAGTCGTTACTTATATAGTTATATATATATATATATTTTTTTTTTTTTTAATACTCTCGGCACATCTTATTTTTTATAATATATATTTATATTTATTATTAATTTTTATTTATTATGCATACTTTTAGTTTTTCTGGCCTCAAACTGTTTACATTAAAAGCTTTAAAAAGACTTATTGAGTGAAATAAAGTACAACCATATGAATCCATATTACTAATAGGTGTCACATTATTCAATTTTCTCAAATAAATATCTAGAGAACAAATATTCAAAGATATTAATAATACACTTTTTCAGTTTTATCAAATTTATCGCTTGTATATTAAGGTGCTCATTAAGTATTCTACTTATAGCATGATTAGTAATTATTATATGGACATTTTTGTAAGGTATTTAAGGTTTGTATATTATCTTTTAACCTATAGATGTACCTACAATTTAGTTCAATAAATGGTAATATTGAAGATGTTGTCTTATGACTAACAGAAGATAGGAGATAATTTATTGTGATCAATAGATGGGAGATGCAAGTTTTAAAACTATTTTTTCTCATCAGTGGTGGATTTGGGGAGGGACAGAGCGAGGTATTCTTAATTTTTTTTAATGTTTAATAACCTCTTTATTTATTAAGGAATATAGGGAACGCAACGTTCGTTTTTTTTATTAAAATTTTTTAAAAATGTCAATTTTTTTTAGAAAAATAATGAAATTACGAAAACGAATGTTTTGTTGTCCTTATCGCATAATAGGTTTTAGAAAAGAATCGCGATATAAAATTTTTAATAGTTGATCTTATTAAATCATATTGGTATCATAGGTAATAATCTTCATTATTTATATAGTCTAAAAGGATGATGAAATCTTAATGAAATCAATGTGACACCGATAAATTTCTGTTATTAAATATAGTTTTTTACATTTAATTTTATTAGCGGAATACTGGAATGTCGATATGCGTTCTACTTCTACCACTGATCACTATGTTTTGGATTTTCCGTTGTCATAGTCATTTTTATTCAAATTTTAGCTTAGATAGATAGAGTGTAATGGGAGTATATTAAGCTTTTTAAGCTTAATAAGTTTATTGATAGGATATTGATTGTAGTTGATACTTTAAATAAATCAATTTTAAATTTTCCCAGCAGGTAGTTTTCTTAAGTGAACAGAAATCATCAAGATTAACCTTTAGGTACTTAACAAAAATGACCAAAAGGCAAAAAATTTTTATAAATCAAAAAGTAATAATGTCAGGCTTAAAATGTACACTTTAATATATACAGTACTGATAAATTGATGTATTGATGTGTAATTAACAAGATACAATATTTAAAACTTTTTAACCACTTCCCACAACAATAATTTATAAAAAAAATTATATAAAAACTACATTTTACTCTAGATCTACAGCTTCCACGATAACTCATTTAAAAGCTATAAATGTTGAATTCTTTTGAAAAAGCTGAATGCCTTAACTATCCTTTCTCGAAAATATATAACCCAATGTTGATGTAAAAATAAATATTGCATTTTTATATTTTATTTATGTTGTATAATATTCTAAAAATATTTTTAAAAATGTCACCCAATTGAGAAATTTTTACTGTTTCTCTAATATGTCCCAGAACGCTGATTTTTAACTTTTCCAATTCAACCACTGTTTTTCATATAAAAATGAACAAAATAAAAAAATTTATTAGCATAAGAAAAATATGCAAATACAGACCATAGAATCTTTTTAAGGTAATCAATATTTAATTCAATACATTTCGTAAGTATGGAATTTAAAATAAAAGTGTTACTAGTTTCTTATAATGCTAATTTAAATAATAATAGTTATAATTATCTAATTAGAAAAATGTGTTTTTTGTCAAAAAATAATGTTTTGGCACAGAAATAATTATTTGTTATAAATATTCTGAAAGTAATGACTATTATAAGATACATGATTACATTACCTATTATATATTTTATATTTGTAAATAGCATAATTGATTATAATACAAATAAATATTAAACTCACCTAACATTTGACTTTCACTATTATGTATGCCTGTACTGCAAGCATCTACATTATCGAGTAAATTTACCAGAGCACTTAATATATTGGCACTAAGTAATACACCTGCATTCATACTTAATATGCCATCAACATATTCACCAGCATAATATTTATGTTTATGTTTATTGACATTCAATAATGATATTAAATGTATTAAGTTTTCATAAATTAACCAAACATTATCTTTGGCTAAAAATATCCAATCGTATTTAATGATGCCAGAATTGTATTTTGTATGTAAATACAATAGAGTCTGGCAATAATATTTCCATGAATTTGTTGAATAAGTATCAGTTATAACATGATCGATATACTTGTGTTTTTTTTTACTCACATACATCTTCTCATTGCCACATTTGTTAAGCCAAACATTATGTTGTAAAAATAGCGAGTCAATATCATCAATAAATATAAGACACAAAAGTGATGTATTATACTTTTTATTTGGATTTGTGAAGTCCACTCGATGATAATGATGCTGATGATTAAAAGTTACTTGAGTGTTTTCTTGTTTAAATGTCATTGGAGTTAACTTCTTATCATCTTCATAATTCAATAACAAATAATATGTATAAACTGAAAGAATGCCAATAGCAAATCCCATTAATAACGGGAGTAGTAGTATACATTTAACATTCTTAAATTTTAACACCATGGCTGTTGTTGAGAATAATTAATTGACATTAAATTGAGACTTGATAATCTTTCATAGTAAGTCATTTTACCTATGCGATAAAGAACAAATTTTAAAATACATAGTTAATTGGTTAATAATTAGTAATTATTTGAAAACCACATATTATTATATTATAATGTTGATAATAATATGCCTGAAATAAAAAAAAAAAAAAACAATTAATTAACATGTATTTATATTCCTTTATTACGTAGGTAATTATAAATTACAATTTGTACTATTCAAATTTAAATATAAATCTTGAGTAATATGAGACAAACACGAAATATTGTTAATGTCACGTACTTATGGTAGAGAATAGTGTTAAAATATTTTTTTAATAAATTAGATTTTTTTTACAAACGATCATGAACCCAATCGTGCCCTCAGTACACTTACCTGATAATATTATTTTGTTTTTCATTATCATTATAACCACAAATCATGATATAAATTAACCATGGTTGATCAAAATATATTCCCTAGTTGTAGTATCTTTGATAACCATATACAGTGTATCGCCAATCACTCACACACGCATACACACACACACTCACACACACTCAGTCACAAACAAACGGGAATATTTTCGTGCGCGGTGCGTCTACCGACTGTTTTCAGTTTTGGATACCAATTACTGACAAGCGACTTGTGACAACGCCGACTACTGTTTGGTAAATGGTTGTTTTGTTGTGCATCGTGAAAAATTCTGAAAATCTGGAAACGCAACATTTTTTCTCGTTTATTTTACCGTATTTTGGACGGCTTCGAACTCACAAAACTCCCCCGATTGCCGAAGCTTTTCTATCACACTATTCACGCTCGCTAAAAACCTACGACACCGGCTTTGTCAACATTTTTCATCGTGCTGCGTCCTATTATACTCGATAAGTACGTACCTATATTAAATTAGCCTAGGTATAGTAGATTTGTATGGATTTAGTACACGTTTATAACGACATTCAACCATAAACAGCGTAATTATAAATCCGTTTTCTTTGTAAATTATGATAATCAATCAATTTTTAACATTTAATATTCATGCATTTGAGTGATGTAGGTATTTATCATTTTGATTTTGGTCTTTGTTATAGGAAGTGTTTAGAACCGTCTAAAAGTTTGTTCATATTTTTATTTTTGAAAAATGGCAGTGAGTTTTCAAGAAATGAATAACTCAGGAAAAAGTACTAATAAACATTTAGCATTGACAAAAATCGTCAAAATTGATTTGACTAAGGATGTCGACGATGATGAAGGTATTGAGTACTCACCCGCTTACATTTGCACTACGAATACCTGTGTCCTGAACAGTGGGGTGGCATCACAAGGGATACAATTTCAGTTATTGAGTATGTTTAATCTTATTTTTTTTTTAGAAATATTTTACTATTATTGTATTTTATAGGATAAAAACTAATTAATTTTAATTCACATCTTATTAATTTAAAAAAATATTTATACAGGTACCTATTTAGTGGGATATTAATAGAAAAATGGCTAGTTAGTATAAATCTGCTTATTAAAATCTTTGTTTTCTACAGTCTAATGTAGTTTATTACACTGGTTTTATAACTGCAAAATTGTAATATTCTGTTTTTTAATTGTGAGGATATGACTCCTATATACTATACAGTGATATGTATATATATATATATACACACACACACACATTATACCTAAATATATATAGGAGAAAGCTCTTGTAAATTGTACAAGGTTTTTATTTTAACAATTGCAATTCAAATGGTTATTGTTTTGGTTTGTCACACTGACAACAATAATGTTGTTGAAAATTATTCTGGTTTAAAAAATAAATGTTTACTTATAATGTTTAAAACTATAAAATAATAAATTATTGGGTAAGTGATTGCATTTATTTTAGTTACACATAGCTCAAAATAAAATATAATACTGTAGGTATTTAATGAATTAAAAATGATAAATTGGTAGTTTCGCCTTTTCTTTTTACTAGCAGCAAATTAATTTAGTAGGTCCTAACAGTTGTCAAATAATACAATCATCTTATAATTGATAGACCCTTTTATATGAATATTATAGTTCTCTATTTTATATCTTTATAAAAACTTAAAATACAATAGCTTGCTCATTATCCTATAGAATTTAAAATATTGTAACATTATTTTTGCAGATAGCAATAATGAAAAAATTGTAGAATTCACTCTCAGTTATTCAATAAACTATTGTAAAATTGCCAAAGATACATATGCCATACAACTAAACAATCATACATCATATACGTTAAAGTTTAAAACACATATAGGTAACAAATTGTATTAACTATTAACAATAATAATCTTGATGTTTAATAATTCAGTATACTTAACTATTTACATTTAAATTAGATTGTTACGAATTCACCATACTACTAGATCGTATTAAAAAGGGTAATGAACACTCTGTATTTTCTAATCGGACTGATGAAGCTTCAGCTGCACAATATTTCCAGGTAATCTATTTATTTGACATTATATAGCCTATTGAAAATTGTCAACCTACTTTTTATTGTATAGTTTTATGGATATCTTTCTCAACAACAAAACATGTTACAAGACTATATACGAACAAGCACTTATCAAAAAGCTGTGCTCATTAATACTATAGACTTTCAAGATAAAGTTGTACTTGATGTAGGTGCTGGATCAGGCATATTATCATTTTTTTCTATTCAGGCTGGTGCTAAAAAAGTTTATGCTGTGGAAGCCAGTTCAATGGCACAGCATGCTCAAGTATAAATATTAGTAAAAGTTAATAAATCAAAATTAAATTAATTATATTTTTATATGTATTTAAAGAATTTAGTTGATGCCAATAACTTAGGAGATAAAATATTTGTTGTTGCTGGTAAAATTGAAGAAATTCAATTACCTGAAAAGGTAGATGTTATTATATCAGAACCAATGGGTTATATGCTCTATAATGAACGTATGCTTGAAACTTATTTACACGCTAAAAAATGGTTAAAACCCGGAGGTAAGTTAATATTTTATAAATTGTATTGTATTGGGTTGCATAAACATTCATTAGATGTTTAATGAATGATTAGCTCTTTATTAGTGAATGACTAAACTATTATAACAGTTCATTAAACAATTAATAAATTTAGTAAGCCCTAAAACAAGCTCATTAAACTAGTGGTTTGTTTCAGTTCAGTTCGGTTCACTAAACATTTAAACATGAAAGAGTTACCTATAGTTTATTAAAATATTATTGACATAATTAAAACGTAATTATGAGTACATAATTAACTTTCTGCAATTAGTTATAACAAAGAACATATTGATATGACAGATAGTTCAGATTTATCAGATTCTGATTATAAGTTTGTCTTAGATGAATTATTTCATATATCAAGGCCAAGATTATTTTGAGATAGGTTTAATCCTCTTGAGGAATTTGATGACTATGACTTCAAATACCGTTTTAAATATGTTTTTCAATAATTGGTTGATAGATATCTACTTACATCTTATATCATTATATTTCCAAAATAATCAATTTACAAATACAAACTTATTTATCAATGTCCGTTTATTAGAAGGAGGGGTAATCTGAAGAATCTGTACTTACTTATTGGCCAACAATAAATGTCTAGTAAGTATTTATTAATGATTTCAGTTAAATAGGTACGTACATACTAAAGTAAATTTATGTAAAAAGTAATTTTAAAATATTCCCATTAGTGTTTTGTTTTGTAGTAAAGGCTGATTGTGAAGTTTAAAATAAAATTGAATGTCTTCTGTTATCATATTTGATTTTGTGATAAGACATTATTTTAGAATCAAAATGAGTTATAGGGTATTAAACTATTTTTAATACATGTTTATGCAACCCAATCAGTTTATTGAAGTTATTTAATCATTTAATTTAAAGATTGGTTTATGCAATTAATATACTAGTTACAAAATGAACAATATTCAAATTTCAAATATTAATTAATGATTATTTAAATCTGTCATTACACTACATTTTATAAAAAATTTAATAATTTATTAAAAATGAATACTTACACAAATAATGTTAGATTATTTCAAAACCATTTATACCTCTCATTAATACTTTATTCAATTGAAGATGTCTGTGCAATAACAAAATAGCTATTTTTTCTAAACCTTCAGGAGACATAAAACTAAATTATAAAATTTACAAAAGTGGTACAATTATTTTAAGTTTTAAAAATTAATGTTTATATATACAGATGCCAAAACTTATACACATTTGAAATTTTTAAAATAAAAAGTTTTATGGTTTATTCTTTTTTAAGTATTATTGAGTACACCAATTATTTAATTTGGAGCTATATACTTTGACTGGAAATATTAAAAAGTTATTTTTATTTTTTTCTAAATCTATTTATATTAGTATAATTGGTAAAATTTTTGAATAATATGTATAAAGGAGTTAGCCAATATGAAATAAAAAAATGTTTTTTTTCCAAAATTATTCAGTACATAAACAAGATAGCTCTGGTTCTGTTGGTTCGTGCACTCAATACAAATAACCAAACAACTCCTTTTGCATTGTATTTGTTTGATATAATAATTGGTTTTTATAGGGAAATGTCAACTGATTTTTTTCTTTATATATGAAGCTGCTTTATTATTGCACTTGACATCTTTAATTATACTAGTGTCTTACTCACAATAAGTTTACAGGGTTAAATCATATTTAAATCATAAGTATATATTTTCATAGACCTATAAAACAACTACAGTGTATTCTACAAAACTAATGACTTAACTGGCATGCCCCATGGATTATTTTCAGTATATCTTTATCTTAAAGTCATAAATATAAATTATGATAAGCGATTGTATACATTCCAATGATAATCAAGCATATCGAGCATTTAAAACTTATACATACGAGTTTACATAGCACTACTAAAAAATACTCCATAGTTGATTTGTTAGTTTCATGAAACACACTGTAGATAACCGACTGGGTAATTCTTAATAAAGTCGATTAGTCATGTGCAGCTGGGCAATGTCAAAATGGCATGATAATTTTGTTTTTTCGTATTCCTATTGTAACTTATCAGTACAAGACAGATACAGATACAGAATGATCACTGATACACATGCAGCAAAATAAGTTGCTATGTTTTCTGATCCAATTTGATCATTGTTTATACCATAGAATAATAGGTTCATACCATGATATTCTGAGCTATCAATGATAAGTAGCAAAAAACAATTATAAATAAACAGGTTACTTGACAAAGCCAATTTCCGTAGTCAAAAAATGTTACAATGATTTTTTAGTGCTAGTAGTCTTTAAGCCAACAAAATCATTCTTTCCTATTAAATGTGTGTTAAATAAGTATTTTAAAATTGATATTTATTATGTTTAAAATCAGGATATTCATACAATTATATATATATATATATATATTTCAAGTGTATTTATGCCCTGAACACGATAATTTTTTCAAAATACCAATATTCTTATTGCTTTTTTCATAATAATGGAAAAGTGTTAATTGCTGGCATAAATAAATGTATTTTATTCTGTAGAAACAGCTTCCATAAATTTATATACACATCCCTTTGACAATATAAATTAATTTTACAAATTCTTTACTAAAATATAATTTTGTGGATTGGTTTTCCTACAACTATACTAATTTTAGATTCTGAGCATAATGAGGGAGCTAGTGGTTTTACAATGATGTTTATTTTTTATTTTTCTGTTAACCCTTTTTCTACCCGAAGGAGTGCTTCGATCTTTACAATCTTACCCAGTTTCTGGTAGCAAATTTCATCTAGTTGGTACTTTAAAAAGGGCATTTTTTGATTTTCTTAATAGTTTTTTAATGCGTAAGGAAAAACTACCAAAAAATACAATTTTGTCAAATAGAGAATTTTAATTTCTTCATAATGTCGAAAATAATGACTATAAAATTTTGAAATTTATATCAAATATTTAATTTAGTAATAATATAATTTTTTTTTTTTTATCTGTATACAAAATTTCTACCAGAAGTGTAATCTTTACAAGCTTACCTGGTTTATAGTTGGTACTTCAGAAATGTCATTTTTAGATTTTTTTTTTATTTTTGCAATAAACATGTAAGAAAAAATTAGCATAAAAATCAGAAAACACGATTATGGTAAAATTCTTTATAACTCCAAAAATATTGATGTTTTTTATAGAGGCATGAAATTTTTACCACAAATATATACATAAAATATGAATACAAAAATTTTCGAAAATCGGTTGGACTTGGTTTCCAAATTTAAATTTAGTGATTTTATCATTTCGTTTAAGTAGTATTTTTTTTTTCTATGTTTTACTACTGTGGTCTACATAGTTTAGTGGGAGCTGACTGTTGTCATCCCTTTTCTTCTAAATAATTTTTTGCCCTTTTTTCAACTTTTTTTGCTCATTATATTATATATATATATAATATTATCATACATATATATTAGTATAATCTGCAGTAATTGTCAAGTATATCCATCAAAGCTTTGCTTAGAATCATTTTTTTTAGAAAGAAATGATTTATTATTACTTTCAAATTCAATATATCCTTCATCATTATCCTATCCAACATATAAAGTGCTTTTAATAATATTTTATAAATCTGTTATCCATTGACACATAAATTAGTTACAAAACTAAGAGTATTCTGAAAATTCCACATCTTCTTTTCTTTTCGTGTCCGATCATTTTTTGCAGATTATATTTTATCTGTCCATTAAGCTGCTAATTTTATAGCATTGTCTTTAACCTCATCCACATCTTTTTGACACAGCCCTTCAAAATTAGGGCATACATATATATGTTCATCTTGAATTCTTCCACATTCACACTTGTCATCCTTTGACAATCCCCATTTGAACAAATTGAGAATTCCCAATCTCTTTATAGTATAGTTCCTAAGGTGTTTGGTCTGAATTGCAGAAAACAAATCCCCCGACTATAGAAAAAAAAAATCCCCAACAATTTAATTGAGTTTTATTGCGTAATTATTTAAAATTATGTAAAACCTGTTTTGAGACATGCATTACTGCAGAAAATAGTGGTTTTAATATTGGTTTTATGGTTATTATAACCTCTACAAATAAATACAAATTTAAAACGCTGAAAAATTATCTAAATCTTATAGGTAATTTTCAATTAAATTTTGGTATTAAAAGTTAAGTTATAAGCCTTTGAATCTTTATGATTTGATCTGATCAACCATGTATAAAAATTTAAATAATCTTATGATCTTCAATTATCTATTTAGCTACCTATTGCATTTTTTTCTTTATAATGCAAAATAAAATATATTTATGATAGATACATTATCTATACTATAAAACTCTGCCGAGTGTTTTTTAATGTTAACATTTAATATTTTAGTTTTTCTTTTATTATGAAAAAAAAATGTAATATTGTTATTTTAAAAAAAATTATCGTGTTCAGGGCAAAAATACATTTGAAATATATATATATATATATATATAATTGTATGAATATTATCATATTAAACATAATAAATAACAGTTTTAAAACACCTATTTTAACACACATTTAATTGAAAAGAACGATTTTGTCAGCCTATAGATTACTAGTGCTAAAATATCAGCATAATGTTTCCTGACCAAGAGTCAGCCCATACAAAACATACCTCGTTGGTTAACCTTTTTATTTACAATTGTGATAAAACAGTACTGATAATATATATTATTAACAATGATAACATCACATCTGAAAACATGGCAACTGATTTTGTTATATTGGCATAGTGTCCACTCCTGATAAACATAATAGATCTCATTAATTGAGGTACTTTGTAAACATTGCCTCGTTGACTTCAAAGCACCTATTGACATTTAATAAATTATCTAGTTGTTTTTTATTTCTACTCTAAATGCAGTTCATTTAATAGGTCTGTGCATATTTTTAATATTAATAATAAAAAAAAAAATTATTTTATTTTGAATAATATGTTAAATACTTTTTTTTTTTTACTTATAGGTAAAATGTATCCTAGCAAAGGTGATTTGCACATAGCTCCATTCACAGATGATGCATTATTTATGGAACAAACAAATAAAGCCAGTTTTTGGTATATAAAATAAAATTTAAGATTTTTCTATTTCCTAAAATATTTTAATTTATAGGGTTCAGACATGTTTTCATGGAGTTGACTTAAGTTCGTTGCGTGATATGGCTATGCGGGAGTATTTTAGGCAACCAATAGTTGATACATTTGATATTCGTATATGCCTTGCAAAATCTGTCAAACATAGTTTAGATTTTCTTACTGCCACTGAACAACAATTACATAAAATTGACATTCCACTTGAATATTATATACTTGAATCTGGAACGATTCATGGATTAGCTTTTTGGTTTGATGTTGCATTTCAAGGTAGTAATCAAACTCTATGGTTATCAACTTCACCTACAGAATCATTAACTCATTGGTATCAAGTAAGGTGCCTTCTGGAAAAGCCTATTCTTGTTAAAGTTGGTCAAATTTTAACTGGCAGTGTATCACTTCAAGCAAATGTTAGGTTAGTATAAAAAGTAATAAATTATATATTATATTATATACTAGTTATATTTAATACTAACTATTATATAGATTGATCACTGGCCTGTATTTCTATGGCTATAAATCTTCTTGCAGTAGAGCGCTTTATAAAATATTTAGTTGTGGTGGACAACATTAAAGTGGTAGTACTCATTTTTAACTCCTAATATAACTGGTATATACATTTCGCCGGTCAGTAGTAATTATAATATTGTTCACTATAACTAAATACATCATGAAACCCAGAACCATTTTCTACTCCACTGAAATACAAGCCAGTGAACAATCTACAGTGCATAAAATAATTAATGATATTTTATTCTGTAATTTAATCATTTATGTAATTTTAGGAAATGGATATGAATTATATTTATATTTTATTATATATAATAAATGAAACATGTTGTATAACCAGTAACAATTTAAATATGTTTAAACATTTGTATTACCACTTTATTTAAACTCAGTTCAATATAAGTATGGGTACTCAATATAGGTAACTTAATAGATAATAAAATTAAATTGCTTACCTATAACTTTTTTTTATCAGACTTCAAATTTGTATAAATATTACCATTTGTGATTTCTTGAAAAAATCTACCCTAAATTAATATCTCACTATTTTTCGATTTTTTTGGACCCAAAAATCAAAAACCTTGTTTATGTATATTATTCTGTAGATTGCTCACTGACACATATTTCGTTGACATGAAAAATGTTCCTGTTATAGTGTACTTTATATAATATTTAGTTATTACATTTAATGTTGTAATCTCTATTACTTAACAGTTGAGTTTAATTTTTAATATACATTATACTCCGCAGCTATAAATTTTTAACCGTCAAAGACAACAGCTGACTACCATCAATTTCAATATTAAACAACATAAACTAAATAATATTTTAAGTTTTGTTGTCAGTATCAGTTGATGATAAAGAAATGTCACTTTATACTATGTGCGGAATAAGAATGAACCTGGTGATAGATAAAACTTGTCCATTGTGCACCAAAAAATATAATATAGCGCTACCCTAAATAAACATAGTCTCCACCAAATTGCAGTGCATTGTGCTAGTGTTTGGTTGTCTGTATACATGTTTTCTATTATCTGTTAAGCTATACTCCACTATTGTATTATTGATAAATAAAATAATGGTCATGCCTTGTATGGCATCATTTGAAAACTATGTATAACAAATTAAATAATCAACAAATAATGGCTCTCTGAAAACTTGCGGGACGGAACCATCAGCCTCCAGACTGACCCGGTCCATTTTTATCTGCGCTGTGTGTATACATGTAACTGTATACTACTTAGTGGACGTTTGACCTATCAGCATCAAAATTGCAAATCTTGTTTTTAATATTGAATAGAAATTAGGCCAACTAATATTATGTAACAAAACTTTACTTTGATTGTTATAAATAAATGACATTTATTTATACCATTCAAATTAATAAACTAATATTTATTTACATTATAATAATTAAAGTGTTAATTTTATGTAATAACCAAGGCTTGTAAGTTCATGCACTTAAAACTGCATAAATAAGCATGCAATAAAGCACTATAAAATTATCAATATATGCATTAAATAAAATATACAAAAAGTTACTGTAGTCGAGTTGTTGATACATGGAATCTATTTTTATACCTATCTTGAACATACGAAAACGGAATATCACAAATAAAATTACCATGACGTCATTTATTTATTTTTATTTTTATAATATAGCATAACATTATAAATATAATATATTTTAATTTTAAAAAGTTTATTTTTCTTATAAAGACTATAAAACCAAAAAAACTCAAATATGCATTTAAATGCAAAATAAAATTACATTTTGATTCCTGCACTTTTGAATCGGATTTCTATCTCACTTAGCATAATGTAGTATTTAGCACATTTGATATGTAAATGCATCAACTTACAAGCCCCCCTGGTATAACCCGCGCGGTTCATCTTGACCACTTTCGACCGTTACATTTTTAAAATTTCAGGGGTTCAACAATATCCCCGTCGCCCACATTCGGTTGTTGTATATTTTTCTAGACCGGCTGAACCTGTGGAGGAGGTAGACACTCGGCTTCAAACTTATATTCTTGTGTGCACAAGTTTTTCGACCCCTAACATGTGACCTCAGCCGGTGGTCAAGATGAACCGCACGGGTTATAATAACCAATGATTTAGTTATAATTTTTAATCATACAAATGTAATAAATTAATTTTCTTAATCTATTTCTAGACAAAGTTATGATGTTTTGATAAATCTGATGATTGATGGACTTCCACATACAAGTTCTTCAAACAATTTGGATCTTAAAAATCCATATTTCAGATACACTGGCCAACCGCCACAGCCACCTGGTGTTAATACTGTCTCACCCAGTGAAAGTTATTGGGCAAACTTGGATCTCCAAAGTACTACATCTGGTATTTTTTATAACGATTTTCAGTGTCCTAGTTTTATTAATAGCGATACATTTAAACATGAACAGCTTTAAATATGGTTAATGGAATTCCATTGAATGGTTATGCTGCAGACATTTCTATGGATATACAATCATCACCAACAGCTATACCCAACAATTCAAATCTTGTAAATTTAGGTAGTTGGTATTAATATATATATATATATATATATATATATATATATATATATGTATGTATGTATATATTAGTATTACTTTTAAGTCTTATAAAAAATTGATTTTATATTATAGTTACTGTACCTCACCCAGAAACAATTAGTAGTACTGGTAGGCAACGTGTGAGTACAGCAACTTCTACTGCAGGAGCACAACTTATTGGCGGAGGAATATCTCCTACTTTATTTACTTCAAATCAGGTAGATATTAAGTAATTTTTAATGTTTAGCAAATGTTCCAAAACTTAATTTAATACACAGAGTATTTTGTAAAAATAAATAATTCTATAAACCTTGTAGAAGAGTATTTTAGAATACCCATAAAAATGTGTAGTTAAATTACTCTTAAAATCATTACCGAATACTCTGTATTACAATTTCCATTCTTTTTGTCTGCTGATTTTAAAATATGAATGTAGAATAATAATTATTGTTTGTATGACTTCTTATTAAAAATATTTTTTCAAAAATGTAGTAATTTTTTTTTTATAATATTTAATTGACTTTTTTAGAACCAAAGTCAACCACTTTTGTTAGGAGCAGCAACAAATGCTGCTGAAAGTTCAACTAATATTATAGGAAACTTTCCAGTAAACAGCAATTTAATGATTGGAGACTACGTTGCACCCAATACTGGTGTATTAAATATATCTTATCGTTAACATATAATCTATCTTATGTTTGTGTATACGAAAAACAGTGAAATTTAAAATACTATTTTAAGGAGATTTAATAATCCATCCATAAATTGTAACATCTATTCAAATAAGTGTCTTCATAAAATCTTTGGAGTTTGTGACAAAGGACATTTAAAAAAAAAAATCAGTTTCTTGACAATTATGCACCATGCAAATTGTTTAAAAAATTAATATTGATTATTATATCAAAAATAATTATACTACAATTTACTATTACATTCTAAAGGAACTATACATATTGTTATTTAATAGTATTCAATTTTTCTTTAGTTTAAGACTTTTTTACCGAGTTGTGGTTAGGTTGACTATATGATACAATAATGATTTGGCAATAATTATAGTTTTGTATTTTTTTTTCTTTGTAATGTTATTATAAATCTGGTAAATATTAATATCAGATGTGTGCATTATTTTTAATTATTTTTTACATGTGTTCTTAATTATTCTCTAATAATATTATTTTAATATAAAATATCATATAGCTTTTTTTACAATATACTTAATTCATGATTGTGATTCCTATTGTATATATATAATATATAAATATTATATATAGTATTATAATTAAAGTAGTACAGTTTGTATAGTTAATTAAGTACATTTTAAAATAAATTGATCACTGCAATCAATAATTTTATTTAGTATTTAATAAATATTAAAATTTTGTAATGAGTTATTAAATATGCTATATAACTAAGGATTATATTGAAAAATTGAACGGTTTATACTTCATAGTGTATTAACATGGAAAACTGATCTTAATAATTATGTTAACAAAACTTTTCCATGTATAACATATTTAAGGTCTTCAAAAATTTTTTATGTATGAGTAACGTTATAAAATAAGTAAAGATATTAAAAATAAAAAAAACGGTAATCATTTAATGAATCGAATAGCTTTCAAAGTAATGTTAGAATCATATTGGCTTTACTGATATATATATATATATATATAAAAGCATTCATATACTACTGGTCTTAACAAAACATTAGTATATAATTTATACTAAATTATTGGAACTATTTTAGATCAATAAGTATATACAATGGTTAGAGACAAACCCATGTTAACTGAATATACATAATTCTTCTACGGAAAAAAGTTAATTTTCTTTTTTAATTTTTAAACCTTTTATCTAGTACTAATAATCAATTTTTTAAATTGTACACATATTTCAGTGTCAGCTTTAGGGGAGCCAGAAAGCCATGCCCTCCCCCAAATTTTTAAAATAAAAAATTTAATTCTTTGTATAATATATGTTAATTTTACAATTATCACACTAAAATACTTGGTGGTTATCTATGGCATTTAATATACAATCAACTCAATTTTGCTCCCCCCCCCCTTTTAAAAAAAAATAATAATAATTGCTAGAGCCGCCACTGCCATACTTATTATAATAAAAAATAAATAAAAATTAACTCTAGTGGTTTAAAGAGGATGTAATACCTACATTTGCTCTCTACAGTGACAAAAGAAAAAACTTTTAAATCTTAAAAATGTAGGTATATATTCATATTAAAAAGTCTGAATAGTAGTAACTGGAAGTACTTCGCTTGTAGGGTGAGCTTACTTTAAGTTAAGGGTACAGGTGGTGGATATATTAAAATTGAAAGCAATAATAAATCATTGCATTCGGTAATAAACAATTCTGAGTGGTGGTATATAGTATGTATACACTGTTTATGTACTCGTATGTATACAGTGTATGATTATATATACCGCATGGAAGAAATTTTTTTTCTTCTCTGAGGAAACTACTGATCAATTTTTTATTGAGATATACCAACGCCAAAGTCATTTGTGATAATGTGGTTGAATAATTAGGAGGGGGAACTATGACTATACACCTACATAATTATCAACTAAAAAAAAAATTTCCTCTGCCTGCGCTAGATATTAACGTTGTTTCCCAACTTCAATATTGATATATAATATATAATTTAACACTATATATCATATATCACCATTGGTGACAGACTTGTAATGAAAAAATTGACATGAAAAATAAATGATAAATTATAGGTTAGAAGAAAATAATTTACTATTTGAAACTTATTAAAATCTAAAAAGAATATAACACTGAGTTTTTTTGTTATATGCTCATATAATACATATTTCAGCTCTCTGTTTATTCTTCATTAGATTTTTCACCTCCTAAATAGGTTTTATATTTGGAGCCATTTTATTTTATTTTCCCACATAACATTACAAATACAATTTTATTGATGTCATTTAATATACCTACTTAAACGTATATTTATTTTTATTATAGTTACGTGCTTTAATACAAATTGGATAGGTTCAGTGTTTAGATCCCCTAAATCAGTGCGGTTTGTCACATCGATAATTGTTTAATCAATAAATCAAAACAAAAATAGGTATGGATTTGTGAAAACCAGACATTTTTTTTACTAAATAAAATGTTCTTACGTCTCATTAAAAGTATTCATATATAAATATATTTAAATAAAATAATTTTTCAACTAAGAAAAATTATTGTTAATAATACATGTGTTAGGGGCTAAAACCCCTCAAGTTCCCCCCCTCGATTTCTGCCAACAAAGAAAATAAAAATAACGATTGTAAAACCAATAGCTTCCTTGCTGCGCTCAGAATCTAAAAGGTTTTTCAAATTTATATAATCTATTATTATATGAAACTTTAAACTTTACAGTAGGTATTCACATACCTATTATAATTTTTTGTTATAGGTATGCCTATATAATATAACTTCACATGGTGGCTCATTATTTGGTCAAAGTAAGCATTATTTTATTTAAGTTTTAGATTGATATACCTATTCATATATTTAGTACATATTTTTGTTATCTATAATAGGCAGGTACTATTTTTAAATATCGGTTTCTAAATTCCAATGGCGCTCAACGCTATACCTAGCTGGTTGATGCAAAAACTGAATGGTTTATAACAGAAAGAAATGAAGAATTTATATTTATTCCACTTCAAAAGAAGATGTCCAGAGAAAGGTCTAATGATGAATCTATTAACCCAAAAGAAGAATTTAAAATTAATACTTTTTTTGTAATTTTAGATACAATTATATGCCTGAATTAACTAAACGTTTTGATGACGAAACCCAAAATTTATTAAAACATTTATCATTATTTTCAAAATTTCGTATTAATCAATTTAAAAAAGGCAAATTTCCTCTGGATGTCTTTAAAACATTTTGTAAAAGGTATTCTAATTTTGTAGATTTGGGAAGTTTGCGTAAAGAATATAGGTATATAGTTTTCTTCACTATATTTTGATTTTGAAACCTCAATAAATGTTCCACGGAAAATGAAATTGAATCGTGTTCCGAAGATGAAGATCTTGAAACACCTGGTGGTATAAATTCAAAATGCCTGAATATACTGGGAGCCTTTTGCAAGTATTTAGAATTTGTCATTTATTCGGACTAATAAGCATATTTTCTAACTTGTATACAGTTTTACAAATTGCTTGTACTTTACTGGTTTCTAGGCGTGCTATGCCTGAAAGAACTTTTTCGAAGTTAAATTTATAAAAACTAGACTACGTAGCACCATGGCTCAAAATATATTAGAGTCACTCATATTGATTTCATGTGAATCTGATATATCGATTAAAAAAGACAAAATTATTGATATGTTCGCAAATTGTAGTTCCGCATTAAGCAAAAAACTTATTGGATAAAATAATATTAATATAGTGTCTACAATAAATAATATAAATGTCTAATACCATAGAATATAGGATATATTTGTAAAATGTAAATTTTATTTGATGATTTTAAATACAGTATATATACAGGTACTATATTTTAAATAAAAATATCAAAGAATTGTATATGTACAATATACCTAGGTTCATCCTGTAAACAACATAAGACATTATACTTTATACGTAGGTACCTAGTAGGTAGACAGACAATTTTATGAAGTATGGTAAACAATTTTATACTCATTATTCAATTAACTGTCTATATAACATGATTAGATGAATCACAAAGGCCTATCTAATACATATTAACACAATGATTAAAATGGCTTAAAACAATATTTTCATTTTTTTTTTTTTTTTTTTAATTTGATGTATAATATGTGTTAATAATAATGGAATCAGCATTTGAATACAGAGGTTTTATTTTTTAATGTTGTGTTATTTATGCTATATTGCATTATTATTGTTTACCATAATTTATAAGCTATAATATAGTATCCCACGAAGATCTGAAAAATACAATAACTTTTGTTTTGTTATATATTTTTAAGTTTTTTTTTTTATATATAATAATATTACTAGAACTCTGCTCTACAATTCTTATATTTTAAATTTTTTCTTATATAATCCAAGATAAATAATTAATTAAAAAAAAAAAATTGGTATTAGAAATGTTTATTAATATTAAGTCGGCGATTTTCTACAGTTTTTTGAAGTTTACTAACATTTCAATTATTTTCATTAATGATAAATAGCCGCTAGGTACCTACTAGGTAATACTAAATAACATAAATAAATTTTTTCCAAAAATAAAGTAAGTCTTAACATAATATTAAGTCAGATTATCAATTTTTAGGTAGGTATTTATCATTTTTTTTTATCGCTGTAATATTGATTAGTAAAATATAAATTTGAATTTGAACAAACTTTAATAATTGTTTAAAAATGTATTTATAAAATGGATATCTTGGATTATAAAAAAAATTTTTGACACGACTATTTTTTAATTTCTTTTAAAATATATTTAAATAATCTTAAATTGTTGGATTTACCTCTCTTTATCAACAATCATTTGTTAACTAAACGATTTTGCCCCTAAAGATAGTAAAACATATAAGGATATAATATAAATGATTGGTTTTTAATTTATATTTGGACTACTACTATAATATGAAATGTAAGAAAAAAAATATATATAAGGGAATTGGTGGGCTTCAGCCCTTTAGCCCCCCTCTGCGTATGCCCCTACCCACTTTTTATGTTTAAATAATATGACGAAAATTTAAATATCAAAATTATGAAAATTTAGGGGTGTAAAACAATACTATATTACCTACATCATCGTAATGGTATCAGCATTTATATAGGTACTGTTGCTTAAAAATGTCTACCTTCATCAATTATTTCTTTTACATTTAATTTTAATAACAATAATTCCACTAAAAAATAATCAATTTTGAATATTTTCCACTTAAAAAAATATCCTTACAATTAAACATAACGAACGTTAGGTACTATTTAGGTAGGTACCTAATTATAAGTGTTTTGATTTTCAATCACAAGTTATATTCGTTTATCAGACCTCCTCCCCTGTGTGGAATCCTCTTAAAAATAATAAAAGTTTTTAGTATGCCTGAAACGATCTCATTCTGTCTCCGCTTAAAAGTACCTAAAAAGTATATGTATAGGTAAAAAATATACCATTTACCTACTTTCTTCCATTAAAATACAGAAATATGGAATTTGATATATTGATATTGGGCTAAAAAATGTGGATAAAATATAAATTGTACGTGTATTTTAATCGGAAAAAGTAAATACCTACATAGTACATTGTTTTCACCTATAGATACCAAAAATATCGTTACAATAGTATTTTTAAGAGGGCACCACTTAGATATTATATAGGTTTTGTAACTCGTATTACAATCATTACATGACGGTGTAAAGATCTTAATAATAACAAAGCGAACCTCCAGCACAAGGTGCATAACGGGATCTCGAGTTGCCAAACCTATGTATATAATCGTAGTATAAACCATAGATACGTTAATATATGGTTAATTTATATTTATCTATGGTAATCACAGAACATCAAAATATGTGGTATAAACAGAACAACATATTATATGAGATAAGAATTATGTCACAGCACCATAGATAATAAAGGAATTTTATTATTTTTTATCCTTTATTATCTACGCACAGCACGGTGACTTAAAAACACGATAAGGATTTTTTAAAGTGCTTTTAATTTAATTGTAAAATATCTTCTTTTCTCCACCGTATCTCCCAACTATTTGGGGTCATCTCCAAAGTAAAATATCTTCTTTATAATAAATAAATGATTTTTTTTTTTTACCTTCGATTGTAATATTTTATATTATACACATCATAGAATATGTATAAAATATATTTGTTAAATAAGTGATGCGACTGATAAATTTTATTTTTTTTTTACATAATTCTTGGAATTGTTTCTATAAATTATGATGTATCTGTATAACATTATATTACGACCACATATATTTCATAAATGCAGTTTGGTGTTGAGTAAAACCATGTTTATCCGGTCCATAGAAAAGTCAAATTCAGAATTGAAGACAAAAACTAAAAACTTTCTGCAATCACAGCTGTATACCAAGTTTTTTGTAATAGATTTCGAAGCCACTTGTGACAATGGAGCACATTTATTAAAACCTCAGGTTGATAATTATATTTAACTTGATTTAGTTATTATTTACATCTTTATAAAACATTTTATAATAATATTTACTACCTATTTAAATGTATCTACAATTGTACTTAATAAACGTTATAATTACCGATTGGTAAATTTTGCAATAAAAATAAAAATTCATTACATTTGACGATTACACATATATAATATTTACACTTACAACAAATTTTTTTTTTCATTTCAGGAAATAATTGAATTTCCATGTCTATTAGTAGAATATACAACAGATAAAAAAAGATTTGAAGTAATGTCAAGTTTTCATTCATATGTCAAACCTTTAGTTCATGAAGAGTTGACTGAATATTGTACAAAGCTAACTGGTATTACTCAGGTATTATTTTAATTAGTCAATTAAATAATTATAGTAGATTCAATAATAATATATGCACATAATTAAAGTAGTATATAATTATATTTGTATTCTGTTTCTCATAGTGTCAAGTTTTACCTAAAGTAGTCAAGTAAAAACGTTAATAGATGCTTTGGACCTCAAACACTCATTGAACTCTTTTGTATAGTGCAATTCACCCATTAGAATTTTAATGAAAACATAGTAAATGAGTTTATAAAAATTTGACAAAATGCATTTAGTTTAAGAATCTGATTGCAATTAAGAGCTCACTGCAACAACCAGGCAAGTCCACTTTTTATCAAAAATTACTTTGCGATTGTTTTGAATACAGCATTTCTTTGCAGTTAATGCTATGCAAGAACAATGTATATCCAATTGTTATGTTCGGTTTTGGCAACAAACATTGATTACACTGTAAAACTATATTTTATTATTTATTGTTTTTTTGTTTTTTAAGAAATTTTAAAACTCAATTTATATTATAACCAGTGAATAAGAGTAAAATAATACTTGAAAAAAATTATTTAAATTTTATGGTCAAAAATTCCATGTTAATATATGCATATATTGTATATATATTATACATTATTTGTATATAATATGTTAATATCACTACAATCTCTTTATATAAAACGTTAAGGATTTTTCTTTCTTTCAATACGCCGCCCGAAATATTCCATTTTTATTCTTCGGCCGGTTTTCCGATCCGTTCGTGGTGCCGTTTGACGCCGAACGTCCCACCGAACTATTCTTGAGAGTTTTCAGAATTAAACGATGGAAACTTATTTTTTTCGTGTTATAAAGAACTCTGTGACTAATTATAACACCTATATTATATTTATTATATTTTTTTTCTTATAATTTTGAATTAAATTCAAAAACCAAACGAGGTAGACATAATATTGACAGTAATATTTATATTATAAATAGTATCTTAACGTAACAATACTGTACTATAAGTACCCACTTAGAACTTACACATAGGTACGTTTTTACTTTAATTAAATATTTCAAATATTATAATACTTATATTACCTTTTTATTCTTTTATTTAAACTCTATGGTTACCTAACAATACAAAAACGGTCAATTGTTTTTCATTTTATTCAATTCTATTCTATTGCAGTAATACTGAAAAATAGACAATATCGACAAACGACAGTTCACTTTTTTCACTACTATTGTTAAACGGTAGTACACACTTTTTTTACTTTACTTTACTTTTTTTAATTTACTAAGAACTCTGTGATAATTACATTTTTGTGGGTTTTGATACTACTTATGGCCAAAGATGTTTATTAAAAATTTATTTTTTCGAGTTAAGATAATATTATAATACCTATATTATACTTATACACATTTATTTTATAATTTTAAATGAGGTACATAATATTATATTGACAATAAAAGATCAACTTATAATCTGAAAAGTATTTATCCGGATAGTTACGTTTTCACAATTTTATACTTTTGCCCGAATTCTTTGACTAGGTAGGTACTAATTTATTAAATAGCATTTCAATTGTACTTTATTATATACTACAATTTTTATTTATTCATTTATTTAAAACTCATTAGTTGTAATGTTTCAATAATGTTTTTACTTTTTAATAATAATAAAAAAATACTTGGACACTATATTTTATAAAACAAAAGTTAATGATATAATGATATATTTATTCGTAATAATATACATGGCCATGGTTAATATAACAAAATAATGTGATAAAACTTTCCAATTAACATTTTAAAAAGCATATCTTTAATTTTAATGCAAACGATACTTTAAGCGCTGTGTGTTGCATTTTTATACATTTTAATATTATATGAGGTAGGTAACAACACTGTACTATATAACCGAATAGATACCTATGTCCACATAGGTACGTCCTTACTTTCAGGAGCACGATCAAAATGTGCATGCCGCTTAAAATTCTTAATCGTTACTCCTTGGAAAACGCCTCAGAAAACGCCTATTCAATAGGTTAAATCCTCTGAAACCGGACTAAACTGTTCACAGGCAAAGTCGGGCAATTCAGATAGTACAGTATTAAACTTCAATATAATTTGTGTTTAATAGGTATTATTTATACTTTCTGTAAGTTATAAATAACTGTCATAAACTTTCATAGCTGTATTGTAACTGACAAAATAAGAAAATATTTGAAAATTTCTTTACATTTTATGTGCAAAAAGCTAAGTAAGTTCGTGTTTACCAAACTTCAAAAACATTTTTGAACTAATAAAATGAAATTTTAAAAGTTGATCATATTACAATAATATTTGTGTACTCTTTAAGATTATTTCTATTTAAAATGTATAATTTAATATTCTATTGGTTAGAATATTTTTTTTCTTCTGAACAATTTCTAATAATGGATTTGCCTGGTTATTGCAGTGAGCCCTAAAATTATTCTATTTATATCTGTTTTCCTTGACAACTCAAAGGTGAGATAAACAACAAAATGGTTATTTTTCAGCATACCAGTGCACCCAAAGGTTTTTTGAAAACCCAGCACTTATAGTTGGGTGTTTTAATTATGTTTACCCTACATGCATATTTTACTTTAATACAATTTACGCCCACCATATTTTAACTTCATATTTTAGTGTTTGCTCCTGATTATCTTAAAATAGACCGTCCCTGATTATCATACATAATATGTATATATTTCTGCTGCAGGGTTAATAATAAGAAGAAATTACGCTGACGATTTTCAATGATATAAACATGTTTAAACAAAATTGTTAAAACAAATTCTTAAAATGATATATATAGCTAAAATATATATAACTATAAAAGACAACATTTTTGAATAAACCTCATTTCTATTTTTTAAATTCACTAAATAAAAAAGTTATTGAAGTTTACTCTAAAATATGATTTTCTATCAGTTTTATAATAGGTATTTAAACTCTTAAATCACTTTATGAACCCGTTTTAACAATTGCGTAAAAATACACTTTGGCAATTATTGTAGTTACACAACAATAAAAAATGGTACTAACATGGGACTACTTTTTTTTAATTACTTTTAAAAGTGTTTTTAAATATTTTTAAATTGTTGAATTTACATCTTCTTAAAATGTCTTAAAAATGTGTGAGTGATGTCCTCTTAATAAAATGTATACACATAAACATTTTTATTTGTATTATTCTAATATCTAAAATTGGATAAAACCTCTTTTTTTTTGATTATTAGGATATGGTCAGTAATAGTCCACCATTTGATGAAGTTTTTTGTAATTTTCAAAAATGGTATATAGACCACACTAAAGACAAAGAAAATTCTATTATTGTTACTTCGGGAAATTGGGATTTGGGTAACATATTTGTGGAACAATGTAATTTGTTTCCTTCAACAATAGAAATTCCTGAGTTCATGTGCACTTGGATAAATATAAAAAAGGTATCAATAGATATTTAAATTAATAATTAAATAAAATAATTTATGTATCAAAACTATTATTTTACTAGTTATTTGCTTTGACAACGGGACAATACCCATATGGTATAAAAAATATGCTCAAGACATCAAATTTAAAACAAATGGGAAACATTCATAGTGGAATTGGTAAGTTTAATTAAAATAATGAACATTGTTATTTCATAATTATTGCTGTTTTTTTTTTTATATATATAGATGACTGTGTTAACATTATTTCCATAATGAATCATTTAGCACAAAAAGGATGTATTTTTAAAGCTACTAATAAATTAATAATTGTATAATATAACAAATTAAAATACATAGTTTTGTAATTAATTTTAATTGTTTTTTTTTTACCTATTAAAATTGTATACATTTTACAGTGCTCTAAGGTACTACACATCTATCATTAAATATCTTCTTTTTCTCTTTTGCCCTTTCTCCTTACTATTTGGGATCGGCCACTCTAGTCCATAACTAGCACACAATTCAATCTCCTGCATTCTCCTCATTAACACCCACCTATCACTTATCACTCTT
This sequence comes from Pemphigus obesinymphae, assembly GCA_025469235.1. NCBI lineage: Eukaryota > Metazoa > Arthropoda > Insecta > Hemiptera > Aphididae > Pemphigus > Pemphigus obesinymphae. The sequence continues at coordinate 68,568 of JAIPRL010000703.1, forward strand.
ATTACATCCCTCGCCTCTTTTTTGGTCTTTCCCTTCCCTTTTTTCCTTCAACATACATTCCCTTTACTACTCTTACTGTATATATCTCATACTATTCTTAAAACATGCTCTAGGATCTCAATCAAAATAATTCTAAATTCTCCCTCATTTTTTCCACTTTTGGAGTCACTCTTATACTACTCATTATATATCAATTTATTACTTTGTCCTCTAGTCATCCACTCCACTCATCGGTTTTAATATTCTCAATTTCTGCCACACTCATATTCTGTTCTATCTCCTTATCCACTGCTAAACACTCCGATCCATACATATTGCAGTCCTGATTACTGTCTTATAAAATTTACCTTTTAATCTAATTGGGATTCTCCTATCATACAAAATACCTGACGCTAAACTCCACTTCATCCATCTTCACTTAATCCTAAATTTCATATCTTTATCAAAACCAGAATTCTTTTGTAAAACAGATCCTAAATACTTGAATACTATGCTAAATACCTCTCAATCTCACCAAGTACATCCCTATTCAACATCATTACTTGCCTTATTGTAGCTAAGAATTTTGTATGATGAGTGCTAGATTCCATATTATTCTTGAGGACCAAAAAAGTTCTACTAATTACACATATCAGCGGTTCCCATACGGTTATTAAAATCGTGTCTCCCTAAAAAAAAATTTTTTTTAATTATTGTTTTATATTTGAAAACAAAGATAAATCTTGCATTTGAAAAATGATTCAAAATAAAGTTTAGTTTAATATTATAATATTATTTTCAACATGCTTATATAAAAATTTAAGAAGCTTAAGAAAACTAGTGGGAATAAAGAAAAATGACCTCCTTTAAAGTATTATCTATATCTATCAAAATATCTATATCCAAAAAATCTTACATGACTCCTTTAACCCTCAAAAAAAAAAAAAATACATATAATATCAAAACATTTTTTGATAAATTACCTAACTATAACAATTTGCTATCAGATTGCTCTTTACCACAAAACGCCTATTTAACTCGTAAAATAAAAACATTATAATACACCAATACCGAAGCCCAAATATATAAACCAAAGCTTTGCTCAGAAACATATTACAAAACAATAATTAATATAACAATGTGTTTATATTTAAAAAGTTTCGAAATTAGAAAGCTGTATAATCACATTTACTTCGGTGAAACAATTGAACATATTTGTACCTTTTATATACACATATGAGCACACTCCATATATAACAAAAGACTTGGTACCTGCACCTGTAAAATTGAGCGTGATTTTTTGTTTGACGTTGCCAAATTTATCTTATACGTCGATTTTATAAATAGTAATCCCAATTGTACTGTTTCCAAAATTCAAGAAATCAAATTATACTGTATAACTTAATCAATGTATTCCTTATACATTGATCATTTATTAATTATTGTATAAATATAATATATTAATATATATTGGTATATGTTTCTAAATAATTATGTTACTATATACATATATACAATAATAATTATTAATTACAAATATGTACATATTTCTGTTATTTTTTTAACAAATTGAAGACATTTAGTTTTAAAAAAAAATTATAATTAAGAATATTCAAGGTATTGACCAAAAGTATAATAATGAAAATTATAACATTATAACATGCACTGTTAAAATACAAAATTTAATAAACAATATTAATTATTTTATATTAATAATAATATTGTACTGTATATCTTTTCATTCAATGAAACAAAAGAAGTTTGGCAATGTTTTGAATATTTAAAAATATTGAGCGTGCACAATTGGACACCAAAAATCAGGGAAGAAAGGTACTGCGCTCCATCGTGTTTGCACCTATTTATTTTTCCACATTGAGTTCAGACCGATATTTGGATTTTAATATGGTAACCTCTGAAAATCCTTCTTCACACAAATACAAAGTAATAAATCGATATATAATATCAAAGTAATAACATCAATTAGGAAAAGAAATAAACTTGGTAAAAGCACAATAAATAGGCCAAATGATATTAATTTTTTAAATTATTATAAATTATGTTCATTAATAAGATATGCAAAACATGAGTACTATAGAAATAAAGTTATGAATAGTAATAGTAATAATAGTGGTACTAAATAAGTATAGAATATAATTGGGGAGGTTATCAACAAAAGTGACGAAAATAAAAGAGCAATTTCACAGATTAATCATAGAAATTAATTGATCAATGTTAATATGGATACAAATATATTAAAAACTATTTTGTTTCTGTGGGTGAAAAAATTGCAATAGAAATTCAAAATGATATAAATGAAATGGTGGGTGAAGTTAATGTTTCAATTAATAATATTGAGAATAGAGATAATATAATTAAAGATAAATTAGAATATATACATTTTACGGAGGAAGAGATATTACTGATTATTTAAACAATAAGAAAAGGAGCATCACCTTTTTTCGATTTCATTTCTTCAAATAGATTAATGCAAATAGCATATTATACAATCAAACTGCCCACTCATTTAATTAATTAAGTTTCTCGAAAGGCGAATTTCCACAAATATATAAAAGATCTGTAAAATGTCCTATTTATAAATCAGGTGATGCAAGAGAGTTAAAAAAATATCGAACAATTTCATTAGTATCTGCAATAGCCAAAATTATTGAAAAATGAAAAATGTGCTAAACTCCAATTACATAGATTTATTATAGGTAGATAAAAGTGCTCATAGTGTCAATTACTTTGGATTTAGAGATAATGTGGGATATCAAGATGCAATTCTTTATCAAATTTAATTTATGAATCTTTAGACAAAGGTAAAATATGTTTAGGTATATTCTTGGACATGGTTAAATCATTTGATTCAATATCTCATGACTTACTTTTATGGAAATTAAAATAAATAATTGGTTATAATACATTTTGGTATTGGTTCAAATCATATCTTTTCAATAGATCCCAAACAGTTGGAATTAATAATACTATAAGTGATTCATGTATAATTAAGTATGGTATACCTCAAGGTACAGTTCTTCTAGGCCCTATTTTATTTTCAATATATTATGTAAATGACTTATTAATTTTAAATATAGATGAAAAAATACTAGCATTTGCGGATGATACTGTATTGTTTTTTTGAAGGTGATAATTGGACCAAAGTGGAAAAGAAAGCTAATTTAGGTCTATCGGTGGTTAGTAAATAATATACTAAAAAAAGTGTAATGCTATATAAAAAAAATAAGTTTTTATTCCTTTTGCATTTTCCAGTCTGAAACACATAAACAAATCATAATTAAATTACACAACAATAAATGTAAGGTAAAAAATATAATCGATGAATGTAATAAAAATTGTTTTTATTTATCTAGAATAATTTTTGCAAAATATTTAGATTCATGGAAATCTCATATCGAAATGATAATACGTTTAAGGAAATGTGTTTATATATTTAAAGAGCTACGTAATGTACAATACATCTACATCCAAGTCTAAAAATGGTTTATTTTGCATTAGTTCAGTCGGTATTAATGTATGGTATACTAGTGTGGAAATCAACTTATAAAATGTACTGTAACCATTTAAAATGCAACATGTCATCGGAGTAATAATGAAAAATGTTTATAATTTTAAAAATAACACATGATTTATTTCAAAAACCCAATATATTAACATTAGAACGATTATACAATAAAACATAAATTATGAAAATCTTTATGAATAAAAAAAGATTTTGAATTCCATAATATGTATAATACACAAGAGGGGTGAATAAAGGTAATTTAAAATGAATAAAACCAAATATATCTTTAATGAGTAATTATTAAATAAACATTCTTTGCTCTATGACATAAATAAAGGGATTAAATTATTCAGTCAATTACCTGATAATATCAAATTAATTGATTTAATTAACTTATAAATGTAAACATATAATTTAAAATGTATTGTTGTGAAGTTGGAAAATTAATATTATTGTTGTTATTATGTTTAGAAACCTACAACTATAACATTATAGGTACCTACCTAACTAGTTATATAAATTTAAGAACTTGGTTATAAATATAATTATATTTATTGTGTATATAAAATTGTACCTAGTACCTACCTAATGTATAATCAATTGACTGCATAATATTCTAGGTAAAAAAATAAAATTTACACAGATCACTCGCACATGGTATAGGTATTATTTACAAACACTGATATATGTGATTTTGTAACTTTATCAACAACATACTAAAATAATATGAAACTGGAAATAATAGTATATTCTTAGAAGCTATTGAGACGGACAAACACACACGTGTTATTAAATTATCTAAATTAAAAATACTTAGTGTATATTTATTTACCCCGTATGTATAATGAAAAATAAATAAAACAATGGGAATTATAGAAGTGAAACCAAAATTGTTGTTTATAAATTATAATTGTTGGTTTAATTCAGGTTCAACAGTAAACACGCTCATTAAATTGTTTAGTCTTATTTTCACACACATACTATTATACAATGTACATGTATATAATTTTAGCCTACAATTATTTTTATATAAGTCGCACAGACACATACCTACCTAATTATTACAATTCAATGAATCATGAATAAATTAACCATTGTTAAATTATTTTTATAAAAATACAAATATAAAATTATTGTAGGTACTATATATATATATATATATATATATTGACATACAATTATTTTATTATACCATTAAAATTCTTGCTCAACACAAGTAAGTATTACTTCTGAAGTAAAATATAGTTTGTTGTTTTTTTTTATTATGTACCCAAATTATTGTTAATGATATAAGTAAATATAAATAATATTTCTGCAGATTTTCTTTAAAAAAAACTTTTTATAGAAAATAATTATAATGAATAAGAACCAAAATAAATGGCCGGAAGACGTAGGTATACTGGCCTTAGAGTTGATAATACCGTCCAAATATGTGGATCAAAATGACCTTGAGCAGCATGATGGTGTATCCAAAGGGAAATATACAATTGGCTTGGGACAAGAGCGCATGTCATTTTGTTCAGATCGAGAAGATGTTGTTTCTTTGTGTTTAACGGCAGTTTGTAATTTGATGCATCGTACTAGTACAAGTAAATTATATTTATATATGTGGTAGTATTTTAATTGAGTGTAAATGTCTACATGTAATTTATATATTTACTAAAGTATATTTTTTATCACTTAATACTTACTATACAAGTAGGTGCATTATATGTATATAATATTATATTAGGTTACACTGATATTGGGCGACTAGAAGTAGGAACAGAAACACCAGTAGATAAGTCCAAAAGTATTAAGTCTATAATGATGCGCCTATTTAATACTCACGGCAACAACAATATTGAAGGAGTAGACTCAACAAACGCTTGTTATGGCGGTACTGCGGCCTTATTCAATTCAATTGCATGGATAGAGTCCAGTGCTTGGGATGGTATACAAAACAGATAATAAATGAACATACAATAGTTATTCTAGATTAAATTATTTATATTCACAAACAGATCTAATATATAATAAGCTATATTTTATGCAGGAAGGTATGCTATTGTGGTTGCTGCAGACGTTGCAATTTACGCTCGTGGAGGAGCAAGACCAACAGGTGGTGCAGGGGCCGTTGCTCTACTTTTAGGGCCTGATGCACCCTTAGTGATGGACAGAGGTAAATAAATTATATATTATTATTAATATTTATTCAATATAAATTATATAAACCACAAAATATACCTACACATATAGGGCTAAGAGCTTCGTACATGAACGACACATATGATTTTTACAAAGGAGATATGCTTACAAATTATCCAATCGTAAATGGTAAATTGTCAATTCAATGTTATTTTGAAGCACTGTACAACTGCTATTATTTATATCGAAAAAGATTTTTAAATAAATTTACTGACGGCATTGAATCGAATACAAGTATTTATTTTAAACACATTAAAATTACATTACTATGAATTAAAATAATTGTAATTGTATCCATATTTTATTAATAGATTGTACAAGTATATTACAAAGTTTTGATTCCATTATATTTCATTCGCCTTATGGGAAACTTGTCAGAAAAGCATTTACTTTCTTAACACTGCACGATGTACAATTAAATTCTAAATGTTATAATTCTGATTTATTAAAATATGTGTAAATAATCTAAATTAAATAATAATTAATAGCTTATATATTTGATTATGATGAAAAAAAAATTTATTTATTATTAGGAATACAAATATTAATGTTGATCTGTTATCCAATTTGGACGTGATTAAGGCTACAGAACAATTATTTCAAAAACAAACTGCGCCAACACAACATCTATCCAAAAATATAGGGAACATGTATACAGCATCTATTTTTGGTGGACTGATTTCATATTTGCTTAGGTAATAGAACTTAATTTTGATTAAAACTTGTACTATAATATATAAAGTTGTATTTTTAATTACAGTAAGCCAACCATTGGAATTTCTGAAAAACGAATAGCAATGTTTTCATTCGGCTCTGGCATGTGTTCTTCGTTTTATTCAATAACTGTACGCCCAGGAGAAAAAATAGAGACATTAATTAATTATTTATTACAACATGTTCCTCTGATGTTGGAAAAAAGACATTGTGTACCGGCAGTTGAATTTGAAACCATACTAGAAAAACGGGAAATAACTTATAACAAAGGTAATATTAGTTATTCAGTTTGCTACACACCTACCCATTATTGAGACTACCTATAAATAAAAAATATATAGTACCATAACGATGTCCAATTTTTTTTATTAAATTTTAAATTAAGTTCATACTACTCTTATATAAAAGTTCTATTAAATAGTTTTAGGTTAATTCTATCACCAATTATATTTTGAAGATCTTCTTTTGAAATTAAAAAATTTTAAATTTTAAGCGTAGCAATCTGTTGGCTGAATGATGTTTATTTTTTTCTGGAAACAACTTTTCAAGTAGGAGTTTATTAAGAGTTTAGAGTAAAGATTTTTTTCAGAGGTTATTTTTTTATAAATCGGAAAAATAATAAAGTTATCATAGTTATTAAAATATATTACTCAAATAATATATACAGTGCCAATTTAAATTTGTTATTTTTTACAGTAACAGTTATGTACGTATATTATATTGAGCTTTCTTCAGAATTGTTTTATCGGAAGATATTATTTATTTTTGCTTTCAAAATGTAATACTTCCACCACCAGATGATATAAGTGTTTTCTCCTAATACTGATCTTTTTATTTTTAATCATATTTTGTCATTTTTAAAGTAGTGTCTCAATAGTGAGAATGACCTTTATGCTTTAGTAATTACACATCATACTCAGTTAGTCCTGATAATTGAAAATGACCATAAGATTTTAATGCCAAGTTAATATAATAATTACAATTGTATGTATTTTATATTTTTATACAGTACCTTTTGAACCTGCTACAAATATTGATGATTTATTTCCGGATTCATGGTACTTGACACACATTGATAGTAAGTTTAAAAGATATTATGCACAAAATAAATAATACGATATGGTTAAAATAATTATATATTTATATCATGTTTATATAAAATAAATAATAAGTCAATTGTACAATAAATTCATGATTTATTCATCAACACCATTGATTATATTAATAAATTTTTGAATATCTTCAGCAGTATATTTCTGAAAAATGATTAATTAATTTATTACTTATTAATGTCTAAAGTGATACTGATTATTTCATCCATAAAACATCATTGTTTATAGTTATTTATACTACAGAAAATAATTTATTCAATGTCACCCATTACACCCATCTACTAGAAAAAAAGGCACAGTATTATACATTCAATGTTCTATTGAGTTTTATGTTAATATGTTCCTTCTACTAGATATTATTTATGAGTCTACTTCATACACAGAAAATTTTATACAATATTAGGTACTAAAAACGTCTACAATGAATACACATGATTTTAATCAAAGTTAAATACAATAGAACCTCGATTATCCGGAGTAATAGTGGGGAGAGGTCACACAGATAAATGAAAAACCACGGTTAATTGAAACTTTTTATTTAAAGAATTACAATAATGTACAATGTTATATATGTACATTATCATGTTATAAAGTTATCAGGGCTTGAATTATGAAGTAATCAGTCTTTGTTTTTGCGATTTGAAATGATTTTCCTCATTTAACTTCTATTTTTTTTAAATTAATGACGTCATGGAAGTTAAAATTTTCCTGTTCGAAGAAGGACATCAACTGATTCCATTGCTTGACTTGTCTATATTTTTTCTTTAGTCTTAAATTGTTCTTATCATTCTTAACCTACGTACAATATACTGCTTGCCCGCCTATGCCTTTACTTTTGGTATATACAAATTTTCGGAAGAGTGAGTACGGTTAATTGAGGTTCTACTGTATTGTATAATAATAAAATTGTCTATCGACAATGTGGAGGAAAGCTCTTAAAAGTGAAAGACTAAGGATTAGTAGAAGTTAAACAGAATATATAGAGTATAATTTTAGTGAAAGGGAATACAGAGGAAATAGAGAAAGACTAGAAATAAAGTTGAGTATGGATATAGTGGGAGAGGTTGAGAGGTAAGTATTTGTACAAAAAGATGGGGGTTTCGAAGAGGATATGAAACATAGGATTAAGTGTGGATGAATAAGGGGAAAGAAGCATTGGTGTTTTGTGTGACAAAAGAATTAGGTTAAAAGGTAAATTTTATAAGGTGGTGGTGAGACCTGCAATGATGTATGGAACAGAATGTTGGGCAATAGATAGAAAGATGATAGATGATAGGGACAATGAGTATAGCAGATATGGGAATGTTAAGGTGGATGAGTGAAGTAACTAGAAAGGATCTAATAAGGAATGGATATATAAGAGGTAGTATAGGAGTAGCTTTGATAGTTGACAAAATGAGGGAGAATAGATTAAAATGGCTCAGACATGTATTACGGAGGGAAGAGACTGAGGCAGTAAAATTAGTAAATGAAATGTATGTTAATGAAAAGAGGACGGATGTGATGGTGCGTGATTATCTTATATCTTATATCTATTATCTTATATAGATATTAATCTCGGAAGTTTTAACATTATTACAACGTATTATATAAATATACTAACAATTAAAAATTAATTAATTCAAAAAAATTTAATTCTTATAAAAATAAAAATAAATATATATTATAAAAACTAATAATATATACCTATAAGTAAAATTAATATATAAAAAGAAAATATGCCTAGCTTATTTAAAAAAGATAGGTAACAACTAGTTTTAAACATAAATCATTAAATTAATCAATCATTCTGAAATAATTCCTGATGATCAAAATTGTTTTTATTAAAATACAATATGGATAGAACTGCACTACAATTACATCTATTAATTAAATTACATAAAAAATCATCCTATTCGACTACTTTTAAATTTTAAAACTGCACCGCACCATTATATCATTTAGCTTAATATTTAGATTAATTTATTAAACATCAATTAATTACAACTACAGATAATTTAATAAAGAATACATTTGATTTTATAGATAAAAAAAAGAAAGTTATTGTACCAGGATGCTAAATGATTTCATTAGACGTAAATAATATACTTATATTCCTTATATATATTATACTTATATTGCAAAACTCAAAGTATTGAAAATACTCAAAGATAAAATTATCCATAATAGTGGCTTTAATAATAAAGAAATTAATGCGATTATTCATTACGTTAACATTAAAACAAATAAAAATTATTTTGAATTCAATTAAAATGTATATTTCCAAAATGATGGGTTTGTCATGGGTAGTCCTTTAAGTACCATGCATTCTGAGTTATACATCCAAAATTATGAATCGATTTACATATTAAAAACAAAATAACACATAAAAGCTTATTTCAGATATGTTTATGACACTTTCATTCTATTCAGATATAAATAAACAGAAAAAAGTTATAGTTGATAATTTAAATAAAAAAATTAAAATTAAATAGAATTTTATACAGATTAATGAAATTGACAAAAGGTCGGACTGCACATTAACACTGAGAAAACAGAATATATTAAAGTCAGTAGTGAACTAGATAACACTCTGTTAACCGACACCATAACGAAAATAAGTATGAAATAAAAAGAGTAGAACAGTTCAAATACCTGGACACAATAGTAATACAGACGAATGAATATCAAATAGAAATTCAACAAAAAATTCAAATAGGAAATATATTTTTCTATGCATTAGATAACTTACTGAGCCTCTCAAAAGATGTAAAAATTCAGTTGTATATAGCAATTATACGACCAATAGTCATTTACAGATCACAATGCTGGCCGTTAAGGAAAACAGATTACGTTTTTTTGAGAGGAAGGTTCTGCAGAAAATATATGAACCTATTTTCGATCAAAACACACAGGTATGGAGGAAAAGATACAACCAAGATTAATAAATATTGTGAATGAAAAATAAATAATAAAATATTATAATGAGATTAAAAGGAATAGGTTAGAATAGACAAGCCACTTGTGTAGGAAACAAAATTCTATGATACAAAGAGTGCTCCAAGTAAACCCAAAAAGCAAAAAAGGCCTCTAGGTATACTAAAGCTACGTTAGGAGGATTGCATTAGAAAATACTTTTTAAACTATGGAGACTGGGACTGGAAGGAGATAGTGGAGAATAGAGAAGAATAAAAGAGGATTTGTAGTATGGCAAAATAGTCGTTAAGGGCTAAAAAGAAATAAAAAATACAGCTGCAATACATTTAAAATTGGAAAAACCAGTAGAAATAAAATTTAAAATCTTCTCCTAAATATAATTTTGCTAAGCACATCTTAGAATATAATAATATATACAAACATATTTTAAAAATAATATTATTTGCGACGGTCTTAGAAGATCTTCTAAGATCGTTATATTTACCGATACATATTAGATAACGATATATCATTTTTTAACAGCTGTTTTATTGTATCTATGTTATTAGTCATTATTTAATAATTTGTTTATTATTTATAATATATTTTATGTAGGTACTATATATATTAATTTTCATACATTTTTTTTTTTTTGTAACCTGATGATAACTTATGGTTGAAACTAGTTGTTATTTATATTCTTTTTTAAATACTCTAGGCACTATTTTTTTTATAGCATATATTAATTTTGCTTACACATATTGTTATTTTTTATAATATAAATTTGTTTTTATATTATATAACTACATTTTCAACCATAACATCCTTCCTTCATAGGTATCTCTGATGTGATTTTTTTTAATTATTATGTTTAAACAAATAATTATATATTTATATGAATTTGTTATAGAAGTAATAATTGTAGTAACACTACAGAAATTAAATATAAATTTTACTATGCATTGTAATATACATAAAAAATGTCCATTTAACAATATTAATTGTTCTGCTTCAAAAATAATTGAATTATTTTATAACTAAATATTTATATAAATATAAAATATATATTATACATATGTTTACTTACAATTCTATTATGGAAGACATTAGATACTTCTGATGTTATTACTTCATTCTTTATATTATCTTCAGTAATAAGTTGTTCCTAGAAAATATTATTTTAAGAAATACAATTAAATTTAATGCAATAATGCAATAGTTAAGCATTATTAAAAATCAATGTATATCAATAATCAATATGCAGTATAGGAAAGTAATGTAACATAAATTATGAATTACTGTAACGAACTACCTATAAACTAATGGGACGATTATTTAATTACATGTTTTTAACATATTTATTTGAAGTTCAACTACTTTTTAATAGTAATTTTTCAGAATACTGAAATATAACCCTAACCCGTAACCTGTTAATTACAAGTCCCAAATGAAAATTTTTGTTTTTCTGTGATACCTGTACAATGGTAGATTCAACAATTATAAGTGGCAAATGAACTGTTTATTAAAAGTGCATTTTTCACTTGATTAATATGCAAATAAAATATGTTGCTATTCCTATTTCTCTGGACCCTGATTACCTACTAGTTCATATTCGAATACTCGATTTTTGAACTTAATTTGACTTTAGGACACCAAAACTCAACTCGTATATAAAAAACAATACTTGCCCTACTCTAGAGATAATATTAGATTTATTTTTATAAATCTTTACAAATACCAATAAAGTGTGATCATTATCAAGGTGTAGAAATTATTATTATCCAATACAATCATTTTATGTTATTTATTTTTTTTAATAATATTAACAGGCGTTAGCCCAATTCACAGTAAGTTAAAAACAAAGATTTAAATATAGATATAGAATAATGATCCAATAATAAAGTAAGGTACTATAATAATAAGATTATTTTGAATTATGGTAAAGTTAATAATAAGAGAAGAAATAAAATAAAGAAAAAAAAAATATATATATATTTACATGCATACATCGTAATAGGTAATAGTAAATTATAGAATTAAATTATCATTACTTAAGGTATTCCCAACTGATGACAAAATATTAATAGGGTAATGTGACATACATTTTTAGAGAAATAAGGAACAAAAAAAGAGGTGTTTGTTTCTTATATAATGATGGTTTATTTTAAAGGAGATGACTATATGACTAAGGATAAAGGAATCATTTATATCATTATTTAACAATTTACTGAGAAACACAGAATAAGAATATTGTCTTTTGTTTTTTAATGTTTGTAAATTTAATATATTGGATAATATGATCATAACCTGAGTGGGGTAGTCTATTTTACATTTATATGAAATAAACCGCAGCATTTTATTTTGTACTTCTTCAATTTGATTTGAGTTGAAGTCCATGTTTCCCATATATACAGGCATACTCTACTGTAAATGAGAGCGAATAAGAGAAGAGTAAAGACTTTTAATTTAAAAGTACTAGGATAACTAAAGTAAATACAGTTTCTAATAATCGCACCAAAAACAAATACCTAATGATTAATTTTTTTATTTCAAACACATGAAATTAAATAATAGTTTATAATCAAAAATTATACCAAGGTCTTTAATTTGATATGTCTGTTTTAATAAATGATTAGAAAGCTTATAATTATAAGTTAGATAGTTAGGTTTTTTTTGTTATATTATATAAATGTCATTTATTTTATTTTGTTATTGTTACGTCTTTGAGTATACCTATAATTGTTTTTACTGTTCTGTGTTCACTTACAAGATGGCCCTACAGCAAAACGTGTTTGGAGCTGATTGTGTGATCAATTTGGGCGCAAAGGTATATCAGATAAATTGTATTAGCTTAGGAAGATGTTGACAATGAAATATCAAAATGAATCTATGGAGACATTTCTAATACCGTTTAATGAGCTGCATAGGTAAGTCAAAAATGCTGGTTGCAAAATAAAATAAGAGATGGTAGCATGTTTAATATTACTGACTCTTTCCTAGTCCTATAACGTTGTTGTAATAGCAATAAAAACACTAGCCGATGATGAGATAACCATTGATTTTTTTAAAAATAAAATTGCTCGATAAAAAAATAAAAAGAATGTATGAAGAAGTGCTAGGAGCAGCAGTATTTCAATCAAAATGCAATGGTATATAGTGTTATTATTGTACAAAACCAGGCCACAAAAAAATATATTGTCGAACATTTAAAGCAAACCACCAAATCAGAACAAGAACTAATTGGATGCTTGATGTACCTTGTTACGCATACTCAACCTGGTATTACTTTTTCTGTTGTTTTTTTGAGCAGAAAACAATCAAATATCATTGGATTTGTCCAAAGAGACTACTTTGTTATCTAAAGAGAACTATAACTATGTGTTTGAATTTAATCAAACAAAATGTTGAGGCTTTGTTAGTTTCCGTGATACAGATTTTTGAGAAGTTGAAGACAGACAAGATCAACAAGTGGGTTTTTACAAGTTAGTAAAAAAAAAAATACTGTAGCATTATCAACAATAGAGGCTGAATAAGTAGCGCTATTTTCATTAGTGAAAGAATGCATTTGGCTTCATGACTTATTGAATGAAATGAGATTTAAACTTAAGGAGCCAATATCAGATTTTGAGAATAATCAATCTACAATATATTATTTATGAACCATAAAAATGTCAACATCTAAAACATCTTGTCAAATATAATTTTATTCAGGATTATATGCAAGGGCAAATAAGTATTGTTTATATTTAATATGCAGATCAATTGGCAAATTTATTAAAAAAATCATTGCCAGCTATCACACTAAAATAATCAAGATAAATGTTAAGGATCTATTAGATAAGCTAATGTTAATAATATATGGTGGTTTGGTTGTCTGTTATTAATTTATATTTTCAGTTTGTTTTTATGTGTTTATATTGATGAGGGGTGTTCATTATGAGGGTGTAGTCATTATTGAAATTAAACAAGACATTCTATACAATGTAGTTATAAGTAAAACTGTCAAATTAGATTAAGTATATAACACTACATGTATCAATTAACATTAAACATATAATAGCTAGTATGATTATATTGAAATATAATGCAAAGTGACTGGTTAGTAGTTTGATTTTAGTACATACTCTCATGTAAAGACTATTGACAAAATATGTATTATATATTTTATGTTACATTATTATATTATTCAAACTCTCGTTATTATTTGAGACTTGTTTTATGCTTCTTTTGGGATTATCATATCCCAAAAATTATTATTCAATACAATAATTTTATGTTGCATTATATAAAGGATATGTTTTCTATTTTTTTATTGTCATATTTTGGAGTAGGTATACAATTATTTTTACTTTTTTGTGTTCACTTACATTAATTTTTTTACTATAAAACATTTTAAATAATCTATTACAAAGACAAATTTAAAATTTAAGGTAAAAAGGTTAAAGAAGTAAATAAATTAATAGAATTTAATTAGTGGATTTTAAGTGTTTAAAAAAAAATTATCTCTATACCTAAATAGAAAAATTATATTATAATATAGGTATAAGTATAGGCATAGGTACCTTAACACGTTGACCACCATGAGGTCTCGCCCTATTTTAGTATTTTGCCTTGACCGCCAAGGGTTTTTTCAAAGGTGTATTAAAAAAAAATTTCAAGGAAAAATTTTCTGATTCTTCCCAAAATGTATATTTTTTAAAATTAATCTTCACCTTAAATGTTTTTTTAGTGTTTTAACCTAATATGAGCTAAGATCTCAAATAAGATCTTGTGGCCGTAAGATGCCTTTCAAACAATTAATTGTTTGCCAATTACCATGAGATTTAAATAAAAATATATAATTATTTATTGTATAACAAATAAATTCATCAAAATTATGTCAAATTGTTAGTCAATTGTATTATGAAATTAATCAAGTAAATAATCACAAAATCAAATAAAATCAATAAAATGATAACAAATGTTAAACTATACTTGGTTTATGGGTAACAGATTTATTATAATAATTATAAATTTAATATTTAGTACCACAAACTAAGATACATAGTAGTCTCATATTACTTAAGAGGACTTAACTATTTAACCAGCAATTGCTGCATCTGCCTATCTAATGGGCAATTAGCAAAATGAAACTACGCAAAACAATAAAAGTAGTATCTACGTTTAAATTAGAGAGTTAAAACACCTATTACCAATTTTAAAAATGAGAATATTTTCTAGATATCATTTTTTATTATTATTCATATCCTTTAATCATGGCAGACCATCTTAACTATGCCAATATAAGTCGATAACCTACTTAAAAAAAAAAATTCAGAATAATGACCTTTTTTGGTCATTTGATTGCTCCATTAAAACATTTTGACTAAAAGTTTGTTCAGCACCGCCCATGGCAGACCAAAGCCCCATCGATCCCCTAAGTAGGTAAATATGTAATACTTTGAATTGACTCCATAGAAGAGAATAGAAAAAATGTTTTATTAATTAGTCATTTTTATAATATGCTTGAAACTAATAGCGTTTTCCATACATTTCATTCATTTTTACACTACACCCATGACAAAAAGTTTCATACTATACAGGTATATCAATATAAATGATATTTCGGCACTGTTAAAGTTCATAGTGTCATATTTTTGCACTCGTGTAGATGATAAATAAACCATACTTTCATATGCAATTTGCATTATCTATTGCACTATTAATGTTGATAATAATCAATTACACTAAAAGTATACACGAGTGTAGGTAGGTAGAAAATATTATAAAATTTTATTTAAAAGTAAATATAGCAATATTTTGATTAGAAAGTAAAATATTTGGGATATTGAGTAAAAATAAAAGAATCAAACTGTATTTACCTCTCCTGAAAAGCTACAAAAATGTCACTTACATCAAATAGGCTTGGCGCCATTGATATTCTAGATTAATATTTATATAATTACCCAAATAAGAATAAACTTTACTAATATCATTAATTTTTTATTTTTACAAACATTGAAACAGTAAATTATTATAAAATAACAATGTATAATGAATATAATAAAACAATAGTACACAATTACTTACAGTATTTATGGGCAAGGCATCAAACTCTTTTGATTCATTCTCATCAAATTCTATCATTTCATTTTTTATATTATATATAGAAGGATTTTCCTAAAAAATATTTGAAATTAAATTTAGCATTGGTAAAATTTATGTAATCAATGTGAGAGTGATTCTTTTATCACTTTCACATAATTTTTTATTTGGAGTTTTGAAACTTTTAGAATGGGTTCTGTGTATATGTTTACCTACACATTAACTATCAGCATAGCTTAGAATTGTTGAAATTATAACCGATCAGCAGAAAATCAGTAAATCAGTAATACCTAATAACTATGAAAAAATAGTGGCATAAGTAGTATTCCATGTTTACAGAAAAAAATGATATATATGAAAATAATATAAACATTCACAAAAGAAATGTGGTAAGTATGATAAAAGAATTACCCTGTATACAGAGTATATTAAGTGAAAACACCAATTATTTAAAAATTGAATAATTTGGCCATATTACTATAACATAATGATAAATTTACCTGTGAACTATTATTAGTTTTTAAATTGTGATTTGTAATTTCAGTATATTGGTCATTTGCTAATGAGTGATATTTGTCATTATTTAATAATTGATTTTCCAATTTTAATACATGATCTTCTATTGATTTTAACTTTTCATAAACATCAAAGTTGTTATCACCATTGCTCTTAATATTTAAACATGTTTCTAAGTTTGATATTCTTTCTTGCACATCTGGTTTTATTCCAACAGAACTTGTATTATTTGGTGTGTAGATTTTTTCACTAGGTAAGTTGAAATCACCATTACACTGTGGTCCTGTAATGTTATTCATTTTGGAATCTAAAAGTAAAAAAAAAAAATGAATTTGAATTTATATTAACTTATATAAAATAAAAATATAGTAAGTACTTTTAATAAAACACTCTGATCCTTTTTGATATTTAACTTCTATTTTAGAATGAGTTCTAGATGAACCAAAATATTTGCTGATAAGATCATGTCTACGATACAATCTTTTGTTTCTATCATCACATTCTTCTCGTTTTCTTTTTAAAAAATATTCTATTTTCTTTTTTACCTATAAATAGTAAAATTAATTTGATTTAATCATAATATATTGACAAATTCTTAGTGATTTTTATTGTTGTATAGACTAATATATTAGATATACAAAGTTTTATTGATGCAATCTCTTTCTTGAATAATTAACATACTATTGAAACCACGTAATTATATTGTCTAATTATGCAAAATATAGTGTGTTTATGTAAACCAAAATAAATCTATATACACAACATGCTAATATACCTATTCCTTTTTTCATAGTATAACATAGTCCCGAGCTGCTACTCATATATATATTTTTTTTAATAGTCAAGAATAGTGAATTCCTTTTTTTCATTTAAATGAATGTTGCACCCACATTTGTTGTCTCCGTTCATCTAATAGACAATATAGCAAAATTACACTACCCAAAACAATAAATGTGATATCTATGTTAAAGTTTAAACACATATTACCAATTTTAAAAAAGAGAATATTTTCTAGAAAATGACATCCTTTTTGTAAAATATTATTTATCAATGAAGTTACAGTGTTAAAAAAAAAAAAAAAAGAAAACTAAAAACGCTGTAACTTCTTTGATACACAATATTTTACAAAAAGGAAGTAATTTTCTAGAAAATATTCTCCTTTTTAAAATTGGTAATAGGTGTTTTAACTTTAATTTTAACGTAGAAGCCACATTTATTGTTTTGCATAGTGTAATTTTGCTATATTTTCTATTAGATGGATGGAGACAACAAATGAGGGTGTAATGTCCTCTTAAGACAATAATCATTCTGAATAGTTTAAAAAATTAATAACTTGGAAAAAGTCAGAAATAGGGAGTGTGTAGCAGCCTTAATATTCCTATTGACCTATTTTTCTATCTAGTACAACAAGTCTCTAATAATCTAGTTCTCCAGAGGTGTACGCAAGAGGGATGACTAAGTGGCTGAATCCCCACCCTATTGCTTGTATAATACTATTTTTTTTTCTTGTATAGTATCAATATTATTATTGATTATAATTCATAATGGTCATAACTCGCAAGCAAGGTGTATTCATATAAATATACCATGTTTGTAATACTATGTGCATTGTACATGATACTTAAATTCTGTCATCAACAGTGATTTTTTTAGTATCCCTTTAAGTTATAGTAATTGGTTTTTCATATGATTAGAGGATCTTCGATAAAATACTGATGACAACTTTAAATGAATATTTAATATTACAGAATTCTCTGCATAAGGTAATGTTAAAAGAAGTATGCCATGAAAACTGACAAAGACAAACTCATCAAACCAATATAAATACAACAGATCAAGACCTATTTTAAAATATCTGTTTTCACCATTTTTTAATTCCATAATTCAAGCTCTGCATACACAATTTTATGACAGACTATCTGATGTTATGCCCCTGGAAAGATTGATTCCATAAAATTTCAGTTCTTATGTATGATGATGACACTATTTTAAAAGTGGCTACTATTTATGCTAAAGATCTTTTATATAGTGACAGTTCTAGTCTTAAAGCTGAACTACACATATGAAAATTCCAGTGAAAAGATAAAGAAAACAAACCACAGATCGTTATTGATACACTACTTCATTGTACAAAATGATTACCCAATATTCAGGTATTGTTAAGACTGTTTGTTATATTACCAATTATTTCAGCTACGCCTGAGAGAACATTCTCAATGTTGAGACAATTAAAATTATATTTATGAAAAACCATGACAGAGGAACATCTCAACAGATTATAAAATGTATAGAAGTTAAAGTTATACAAAAATCTTCAAATAATTTACTTATACGTATGCAATTAATACGGGACAGACTAAAAAAACAAATATACTTTTAATGCCAATCACTTATCGCTTACATGGTTAAATGTTATTATTGTTACATCTTTATACATTTTTAACAGTATAATAGTATTTATATATTTTCAAGGCCTACCCCCCCCCCCATTAGAAATTCTCGTGTATGCCACTATTTAGGACTAAATATTAGTAATCGTTTAACAATGAGAAATCATAATATGTTTATCAAAACACTAATATAAAAGCAATAATTTGTAAGTTACAACAGATTTGATCACTAATAAGTAATAAACAACAAACATTATAATTTAAAAATTTAATTCCTCTTTAATTGTAAGTATAAATGAAAGAACCAAGGTTTGGAAATCATTAAATACTAAGGGGAATTATCAAAATTAATTTATAATAAGAGGCATGTCCAGAAAGTAAGTGCACTCAATTTTTGTAGGCTTTAAAAAAATGCATTAAAAAAAAAAATTACGTGGGTCATCAATATACTTGTGTGCTATTTTTCTACATAGTCTCCATCTCTTTCAATGTAGGTTGTGAGACAGCAGATTAATTTTTTGATGCCTGCCTCATAGAACTCTGCCGCCACCTCCTTTGTTCACTTGTTGACTGTTCTTCATCTCTTCGTCATAAGCTGTTTTTGAACCCATCTTGCGCACAGTTTGTGAAATCCAAGTGTTTCTGTGATTGTTTCGTGCAGCAGAGACCTTGATAGTTGCGGAAATATTACAGAAAGTTCATCCAGAGTCAATCTGTGATCGTCACGGACCACATTCTCGACTTTTTTCACAATGTCATCAGTCAAAATTGACGGTCTCCCACTCCTCTCAGATCGTCATGTACATGTTTATGGCCGTTTTCAAAAACTCCCCACATTACTTGTACACACCGGTACGATTCATATGGTCTTCGCCATAAACGGTTTGTACCTCAATAAAAATCTCATGTGGCGATTTTTCCTTCACAACGAGATAACGACATGGATTTCGCACTTGGCAGCAGACTCGATCGACATGTTTCACAAGAAAAATTTATGTGACCACAGTTTTTAACGTACTGAACACATTTTAAAGATTAGAAGTAAAGCTATAAGGCAGTGTAGCCAATATAGTAATATTCACTACAATCTTGAGAGCCTCAGTACACTTACTTTCTGGACATGCCTTGTACCTATATAACAAATACTCAAATCTCAATTTAATTTTACCTAGGTATATTTGTTTTAGTAAGTTTATAAAGCTCTTAGTTGGGTAAAAAATAATTAAAATATTCTTTATTATAGGGACTATATTTATTTACAGGTTTATTTATTTAAAATATTGATAATTAGTATATAGGTAGGTATATAGGTATACAAGGTATCTTCAACATTCATACATTTGCTTGTTTAGTAACTGTAAGGTAATGTCTTCTATTGTTTTAATTTAGTAACTGTAAGATTATGCCATCTTCATTCAAAATTTAATTAGGTAATATTAATGTTTTTATATCTATATAATATTATACATACTTATTTATATGCCAATCTTAATAAATAATTAATTCATTATTGTTAACTACACAATTTCAATTGTACAAGTGAAATAATCAAAATATTCATTCTACTTTTGTATTACTTGAATAACTTAATAGTTTATTAGGTATAGTTTTTATAGTCTAAATAGTCTTAGGAAACTGTACAATTTCATAGCCAACTATGAAATTACTCAAACTTACTCATATGTGTGCTAATTGGTCAAATCATATTAGGTACCTATTCATAACTATAAGTTACAATGCTAGAGGCATTGTAACACAAAATTAAAAATGAATCAATTAAACTTCAGTGTTCCTAATGTGTGGTTTCTTTTTCAAATAATTTTCCAGGCAATTTCCTGTACAAATTAGTTTTAAACATATGCACTTGGTGTACTTTTATATTTTTTTTGTGATCTTACCAATTTTAATAAATAAATGATGGTAAAATTAGTGATTTTAAATATTTTATATTATTTAAAACAACATATTTTACGTTGTTTTCGTATTAATCATTTTTATATATCAAAAATGTATTACGAGATAATGCAAAATTACACCTAAAACGCATTTACATTGTCCTGTTACCTACCCCAAGGTGGTTTTTCATAGCAAATCAGGGTATATTTTCGATTTAAACTGCCGGAGTGGGAAAAAAAATATTACATCCGAAACATATTAAATGTATTTTGTACCTGTATATTCTTCGATTTATTTGATATCCTTTCCTAAAATAGGTAGGTATGTCGTTTTTGATAGTACAAAAAACTTTAAATCGCTATAACTTCGAAATCAAGTACATCTAATTAATTTATTCAGTGGTGCCGAACTAAAATATAAGTTCCTACTACCTAGTAGAGAAATTCAGTATTTCTCCACCTAAAGGTTCTTCCCATTTTTCTTAAATTATGATTGTATGTTTACACCACCCATCCACCCCCACAATTCACCACAGTTGGTAGCCGAGATCGGCGCAACTAAAATCACATCATTGTTCGCGAAATTGTAAATGCAAAACCCAATTTTATTACATTGCGTATGTATCAGAAAAATTTTTGATAGGTACTACATTTACAAATTACAATACAATATGAATTTCCAACTTACCACAGATAAGGAATTACATATTTGAATTTCATCAGGATTATCATATGTCACTTCATTCACGTCGTCCATGGATTCCAATATATTATAAGAATACGTACACAAGAAAATATTAAAGGTGTAATAAATGTATAAATAATAAATAATAATAATACATGAAATTATGTTCTTTTTAATCGCGAGCTAAGCACAGTGTAGACCAAAAACCTCCAAAATCTATGCCGCAAAATAATGGTATGGAACGGAAACGTATGAACAAATTGTTACGGAAAATATCAAGGTGGGGGAATCTATGCGATTAAAACGCTGCCTAGTTTATAGTTTTGACAACATATTCATACGCAGACTACCGTGGTATAGTATCACAGAATATTATGAAATTTCATCTATTCTGTGGTAGTATGGTCCTTTTTAATGAAAAAAAATAAATACCATATAATAAATTATAAAGAAATTAATAATGTTATCTGTGATAAATATTATGTCTTCTGTTATTTATCGCCATAAAACACGATATTGATACAATATTTTATTTTTGATTAGTGGTTACTCTGCTGTCAACTATGAATGGTTTTCATTGAGAGCGTCAATGATTCGACGGCTGATGGTATGGCAAATGTTGCACTAGGATCGCATGGTAGATTATCGCTTAGATTTCCCCACAATTCTTCGTAACAAAATGTAATCGCACCACTACCACCCGCCTTCCTTTTCGTTTCCAGTCCATACTTATCTCTTTGTGATTTTTATATTTAAAAGTTATTGTTATACATTGATAACCGGATAATTGATAAAAAAACGTTAATTTGTAGACTGCCGGCAGGCGACATAAATTACTAGAAAGTAGAAATTCGTGCTGTGGTATTTTACATAAGTTTTTAAACTTTAATATTTACGATTTTAATTCATGTCTCATATTCGTAGTTGTGTAAATTAGTGTTAATATGAACATAATATTGTATTATATTATATTGTCAGTGAAAAGTGTTTATAGTTATATACACTAAATTGTTAATAAATGTGATAAATTACTATTTAATTTCAGGTACCTATAAAGGAGTGTAGGTATATTAAAACTGGTTTCTCCCTTGGTGTTTTCATCAATTAAGTACTTATTTATTAAAAGTATTCATTCAATTGCCATTTTAGAGCGCCGTGTCGAAGATTCTTAACATTCAAAACAAAACATTTGTATGTTTTACATACGACATAGGCGTCTGGTACTACCAAATACTATATACCTATCTTTGATTGTTTGAAAACATTAGTATTTAACTATCTTTAAGACAAACATTTATTGGTTTGTTTAAAACTTTTTTGTAAACTTTGAATATTACTCAATTTGATAAACACATTCACCATGGAAAATGAAAAAAATCAAATAAAGCCAATAAAAATGTATGACTTATTTTCTTAGTAACTATAATATGCTTTGTACCTTACTATTGTAGCAAATATTCATTACAGATTAGTTTGCAGTGGTATCAAAGGACATATAATTTCGTTTGTTAACTATTTAGAAGCGTTGTATGTTAAGAAAGGGTTGTTTGATTATGTGTTTTGCATTGGAGATTTCTTTGGCGATGACGGCAATTGTGAAGCGGAGTGGAATCAATTTAAAAGATCTGGAAAAATTAGTAAGGAAAATCAGTTTTTATTTAAGTTAATTTTAATTTTATTATTTTTATTCTTCAAGCTTCTGTTCCTATTTATACATTGGGGCCAAACAAAATTGAACATGAAAAATATTTTAAGAACTTACAAGATCAAGAATTAGCACCAAATATTTATTACTTAGGTAAAAATTAAATTTTAACTTTAAAAACATTTTTCTATTGGAATGATTTATATATTTAATAGGTAAAGATGGTGTATTTAACACATCAGATGGCCTTAAAATTGGTTATATAAGTGGATTACAAAGTAATACTTCTAAGGAAAATGATATTCATACGTTTAATTACGATTCTCTTGCTAAATTCAAAGATTCTTGTATACGGGCTGGAACTACATCATTGGATATACTCCTTACTTCTCCGTGGCCATTAGACATTCGCAACAAAGAGCGGATTACTGAAGTACTATTTCAATATTAATGATATATGATAAACAATATTATAAATAAATTTAATTCATTTTTCAATTTTATATAGAATCAAAATGTTAAGGAACTTGCTGATAAAAAAAGTGAATCACAACTATTATCTTGGATTGCTATTAATTTAGCCCCTCGTTATTATTTTGCAAGTCTTCAAGGAGTATTTTATGAGCGTAGTCCATATAAGTAAGAATTTTATTTTGTAAGATATTTTTGCTGTTGGCGTCTAGTCTTTATTACAAGCCAGTTATAATTACTAAACTTGTCCAAAAATTTGGTAGTTATGCCAGTCGTAACTATCAAGTACCATCTTTGATTCCCCTAACATATGATGGTTATAATTGTTTGAAAAATAAGAGTATATAAAACTGTCAATTAATTTCTTTTTTAAGATATAAAAATATATTTAACTTTATAGGAATATTAATAGTAATACAGTAACAAGATTTATTGGTTTGGGCGATTATCACAATAAATCAAAAATAAACAAATGGATTTATGGATTTAATTTATTACCAGCAGAATTAACTACAACAAATAAAATAAATTATACTGTAACGGAATCGCCTTTTTCTGCCAATCCATCTCAATATACTGATAATTTGTTGCCAGTTTCAAAGCAATATTTTTATAATACAAGCACTAACAGTAATTATAATCATGGTGAACCATCTAAAAAGAAAAGATTCAGTGGACAGTCAACAAAACAATGTCAGTAAAATTTTTAGTTTTTAATCATTTAATTTAGTTTATCTGTAAAAATGATTAGTTTAATGTATATTTTACAAACCCATATTTTTTTCAACAGCTATCGATATAAACTCAGACTCATGTTGGTTTTGTTTGTCAAGTAAAAACGTAGCTAAACACATGATTATATCTATTGGCGATCGGGTATTACAATTTATTTGGTATTTACTATTTTTATACTTATTAAATATTAATAATTTTGTTTTAGGTATATTTAGCAGGTACTAAGGGTCCTTTAGTCAGAGATCATATATTAATAGCATCAATTGATCATTTCAAATCATTTGTTGACTTATCAATTGAATCAGAAAATGAAATAAACTTGTAATTATACTTCTATTATTTTTTTTAATATATTATTTTTGTATTTTGTAATCCATCATTAAAATTACAATTACAAATAACTATGTTACAGAATTAAAAGTTCTTTGAATCAATATTTTGAAAGTACAGGCCGTGTAGCAGTGTACTTTGAACGTAATATTTCATCAGCACATTTTCAGTTACAAGTTGTTCCAGTTGCCATGGAAATGTCAGATCAACTAGAATATACATTTAAAGTAATTATTTATACTATTTATTAGGAATGGGTGTACCAAAAATCTGATTTTGATACTAGGTCTACCGAGACTAACAAAAAAAAAAAAA
Organism: Pemphigus obesinymphae; assembly: GCA_025469235.1. Taxonomy (NCBI): domain Eukaryota; kingdom Metazoa; phylum Arthropoda; class Insecta; order Hemiptera; family Aphididae; genus Pemphigus; species Pemphigus obesinymphae. The sequence goes on from JAIPRL010000703.1 coordinate 94,044, forward strand.
AAATTTTTGTCAAATCTATAACAATCTGTGTACTAGTAGGCTTTTTCTAAAATAGTGTGGTTAGGCATGAGCCTAATTTTGAAAGCCCAAATTTAAATTTTAAAAATGGAGTAATCAATCCAGTCCTGGTTAAATAAAATATTTGGCCTAGTCCATTATATTTATCGGTAAATTTTTTATATATTATAATATTTGAACCCACTTGGTTGATAAAAAAAATATATATATTTATAGATATTAGGTCTAGCCCAATAATAACTTTTCCATTCTTATACTGACAAAGATTGCGGGTTATCTCTCAAAATTATGTGGTTTCACCAAACTCATGAGGTATTAACATACAATTATTATCTAATGGATTTTCACTGAACTATGTAAACCAAGTAAAAGATTTAACTATTTTATATATCCCTATCTGGATTTTCATCCTCATATTGATTATATTATCAATAAATCATTACGTGTCCTTGGTTTCCTTGGTGGCAGCACTCGAATATGGTTCTCAGGGAATTGTCTTCTTGTTTTATATAACACGTTTGTACTTTATATTCTAGAACATAGGATAATAATTTGGTCACCGAACACTGACTGACGCTCAGAGGATAAATTGGGTCCAGAATAGGTTTCTCAGCTCTGATAGGTTTACCCTATATCTCCATAACTATGTACTTGTTATATAGGTTCTAGAACTCTTTAAAGGATATATGTAAGAGTTTTGGAACACAGTTTATAAGAGGACTGCAAAGTGGCTGTATTTCCCGTCTCTTAGAACGACTCAGTATCCTAATAACGAGTATTACCAATAACACCAGGCTAAATGATATTTTTTTACTTGCCATTAAATTAGACCAATTTTGTAAGAGATGCACCTTTGGCTAAGATGATGTTGGACAGCAATGTTTCGTTTTAGTATGTAAAGTGTAAACCATTATTGTTTCATTCTTTGCTATGCTTTTATATTATTTTTAAATAGTTATATGATTAAAAGCCGCTTGGCATTTATAATATGAATATATAAAATTAATAAATCACAATTTAGTTTTTGAAGTGATAATAATCCAATAGGTACACTGTACATCTGACTATTAATTGTCCATTGTCATAAAGTAAAAATAAAATACTTAATGGCAAAATGGGAACCCACTTTTATTTATTTATTTTTTTTAATTTGTGAAAACCGTACTAATGATCTGCGTTTGGGATTGACCAAACAATATAATATACCTAAAATGCATAATAATATATAATGTATGTCATCAAATGTATGGAAAATATAGTACTGTTTTGTTTATTACTGTTATTAGTTTTATAATAGATTTAAGTTTTCATTGATTTATTTATTTTTGACCCGCTGTATTAATTTGAATGTTTCTTTAAACTGATCCGTAAAATAAAAATAATTTGACCTTACTGTTCTAAAACGTATAAACTTAAAAGGTATCTCGGATTCTAATACTTATTCTAGACTTGAGTATAGAAGAATTGAATAAAGATATCACCCATCTCTACTATTTTTGTTATTAATTTATAAACTATATTAATATAATTAATATTAATAGATACTTATAATTTTTTTTTTTTTATATATATATATAGTCCAAATTTAAAGAATTAAATTTAAATTTGGTAGATATTCCTCCAGCTGCTTCACTGAGACAAATAGCAGGAAATAGTGAAGGAAATTATTTTTATGTTGAATTACCCAATGGAAAACGTTTGTTTCACAGTGCTGTCAAAAAAAGTGGCCACCAAAACTTTCCAATTAATCTTGCAAGGTATGATTTAATTGATTTTTTTTTTAATAAATTATTTATGGAAAAAATTTTAGAGTGGTATTGGCATCACCTAACCTGCTGAATGTTCAACGCGTAGATTGGAGACAATGCCTGGAAACATTACAAGAAGAAGAAATGTGTGCAAAGTCTTTTCGTGATCATTTTGCACGTTTCAATCCAATTAAAGATTAATTTATGACTGACTGGTTTTCTTTTTTATAATAATAAATCCAATCAAATGAATAATTTATTATTGTTATTTTATAAATTATAATTTTGTTTAGAATTTGATATGGTACTAAATATATTATAATATGTAAGAAAATTGTACATTTCAACATGAAATGTATTCCGTGTTTATATATTTGTATGTTGTGAATGTTGTTATAATAATTTTCCATACTGGTTTTTTTTCTATTATTAAGTACAATATTAATTGATTAGTATTAAAATAATTATTATCTTTTCGAAAATAATATTTTTCCAAAAATTTTGCTATTTTTTAATGCCTACATCTTAATACATCTTAATACGTCTTTTGATAACAAAAATATTGAAGGATATCTATGCCCCTCGTAAGATCCCTACCATAAGCCTTCTCTAGATCAATAACATACACAATATATTTTCCTATCTCTATACTTCTCTACAATTTGTCTTACATGAAACATTGACTCACTTCTTACTTTATTATTTTTAAGCAAACTTTCATTCTGTTGCTCATAAGTTTTATCTCTCTATAATTCCCATAATCCTGTACATCTACTTTGCTATTAAATATTGGTACTACACAACTCTTTCACTAAGTTTGTGAAATTTTTCTTTTAACTAGTATCTTAGTACTTTGTCAAGTATCTTCTACCTAAACTCCTTAATACTTTCCATATTTCTACTAATACTCCATCTGGTCCTACAGTTTTCTTATTTTTTATTTTTCTAACAGCACTCTACACTTCTCTTATTAAATCCACCATACCTAAATTCCATTCAACTCGATCAGTTGCTTCTTTCGGCAATTCTTAATTAAAATTAATTTAATAATCCCTCAAAATATTCTTTCCATCTCTATCACTCCCTTGTTCTTCGTTAACACCCTATCCTATCCTCAACTTTTATACACCAAACATTTCCAAAATCCTTGGGTTGTTTTTCTCTTCCTTTAGCCAGTAAAATTTTAGCCTTAGCCAGTAAAAAGCCACTTATTTTGTTTCTAACTTTTCATATATTCTAATTCAACTTTTCTCACTATACTTTTTACTGCTTTAGTTAAACTTTTTTATTATACCCATCCCCCCTTTCTCTGGTTTTCTGTAATTTCTTAAACTGTATTTTATATTATCTCCTGCACTCCTGCTCACCACTATGTTTGCTTATCCTCTGGCAAACTGCCTCTACTCTCATCAACAACTTCCTTAGCAACCATCTTAACACCCACTGCTACCTTTTCTCACATTTTGTTTATATTCCCTGTCTGAATCGACTTTTTTTGTAAATACTTTTTCATTTTCACCTGTTACGTTTCCACCGCCTAATATTTGCTCTTTTATTTATATTTTTCTTTTCCTACACTAAATAACCATTAACTTATATTGTGTTGTCACACTTTCACCCGGGATTACCTTAGAATTCTTATACTGTTTTAATTAAACCTCCTCTCTTCCACATAAAATAATCAATTTGTGATTTGTTCCCTCTACTCTTATATGGTTATATACTCTTCTCTCTCCCTAAAAAAATACATACTATTATAACTATAACTAGTAATCTGGTAGACAGATTTGATATAAATGGGTACCAATAAGAACAATTTTATTGATATTTTATTTTTTTTTGTTTCACTAGACTAATGAAAAAAATAACATTGTTACATCTCAATTACCAAACATATACATATTAAATATCTTATTTTACAGCATCAACAGGTGGTTCATTTCGCATTACAATTGATATTCTACGTTGACGTATAATACTTCTATCACTGAATACAGACGGTGCACCATCAATTAATATTTCATGTGTGTATTGGTACCGAACATCATCCCTATTAATAGTTATAATACATATTAGAATTTACTAATACAAAATAACATTTTTAGTAGCCTATTGATTAAATTTACAAATTATTTCTGTGTACACTGTTAATAATTAGGAATAAAGTTAAAATTGTGTAACTCACTTCATAATATATAATGATCGACGAGGTAACATAATGTAAACTGAAAATGTGTCTGGATGTTTTTCATCAACTAAACGCATAACAGAGTCAGACAATAAACTCAATCCAGCAATTATATTACCACAAAACTAGAAAAAATATTTTCATGTTAGATCAATTGATTAATTTTATTGTTTTACTGAAACTAAAATATATAACTCACTCGAATACTATCTACATGTGGTTTAACGAATCCATCATCACATAAATCAAGTATATGCACTCTTTCCATAGGTTTTGTTGTTATCTGACCAGAAAATATATTATTTTTAAGTCTTTGTATTACCCTTGTATTGCTTGGATCTTTCCATGTAGACATTTCTGTTTCTCTGTACCCGTGTATGGCCTATGTTATTTAACTTTAGATATTACAATGTTTATTACTATTATATAAATATTATATTTATGTACATTGTCCCAATGATCATATTGATAACGTAAACGTTTCAATGATTTTTCAATTTCATCTGTAAGTTGTAATTCTTCATCCTCGGATACAATATTTGGTATTATAGTAAATGAAGAGTTAAATTTTTGTTTAATGTCGGTTAAATATGTCTTCTCTAAGTGTTTGGGAAATGAAAATCGTATATATTCATTTTTGCTGACAGCAGTAACAATATGTTGTGTACATAAAAATGACATAATGGATAATTTTTTGATACACGACAGCGTTAAGTACTGTTGGTTAAAAATACAGTTTTTATAAACCAAATTCATAGTAAATACATTAGGATTACCAATTTAAAGCAAGTTAAAAATATTTTGTTCAATTTAAAGAGTTTTTATAATGTTTCAATATGTATGTGTACTTATATAAAATAAACACAATATTATTTAAATTGAATTCAAACGAAAATCGGAAAATACAAAAATTTTTTGAAGAGTTCAATGTTTTGAATTTTTGTTCCTACTATATTCGTGTGATAACTGATAACTAGTTTCCTGTCGGTATCATTTACAATTGTTACCTAACCGTTGTTTAACCATGTGGTTTAATAAGATTATCTGTGATAATATAATAGACAAATGATAACAGTGAATACATTGATAATTGTATGATTGTGGTATGATCAATGTCGGTTTCGTTTTTATTGTTCTTACATTAAATTAAATTTTAAAACTACTTTATTTAATTTATTCGTATAATAAAAATGATGTCTGACGATAAAAACTTGACGAATGATGAAGTTTATGGAATTAGCAGTAATCACAGGTTTTCCTCGAAAAATAAAGTTTCTTGAGCGACATAACCATTTTATAAAGTAGAATAATTCTTTAGTTGCTTTCGTCTATCTAAGAACAGTGTATATTTCATTCTAGATCACATTAAAGAAAATATTACGTCACCAACAAATAGATACAAGTACTATAATTATGGAAATCTATGGTACACACAATGTCGCTGTATAAATTCCACAGAGTAATAATAAATTCATACGAAGTAGAAATTTCAAATCGTTAAAAAATATTGATATCTCTGTTATCAACATTAATGAACAACCAATCAAATTGAAGACCATCTTTGAACTCGGTTTAACTGAAATCGGCGGATCGATGTATCCCGTAAACCGTATGTTCTGTGCCGTAAACCAACTAGGTTCAGTGAATTGTAATACGCTCTTTTTGATTTGAACCTAATTTGATACCGATCCTAACTCGGAATTATCATAGGGTAATAGGAAAAAAATGGCAAAATGTTTTAGTTTGAATTTTATACATAATATAACAAAATAATGATAACTAGATATTTTTATTAATTTCTCATAATATAATGGGTATAATCACATCATAATTAACGGTATAATAAATAATTTTCAATTATCATAGATAATATAATATTATAATAGGTATGTGTTATGTATTAAAGAATTTTAGAATTAAGATTTTAAAGATTATTATTGAGCATAGACTTTGATCATTTTTATTTTACTATTTGTGTTGAAGTATTTTTTCATTGTAATTTTGTATTTTTTTTTTTAATTGTAATTTAACATACTAAAGTATTCCAAATTTTTTAATAGCAATCGCACATGCCATACACTTTTACCAAGATTTTTTTAATATTAAGAATTTTAAAATTAAGATTATAGAGATTATTGTTCACTAGAAGTTCTATACCATATTATTATATCTGTGATTATTGAAAATGACAACAAATACAATGCAAAATACCTAGTTACCATTATTTTGTTATAAAATAATTATATACATATATATAGGTAGGTATATAATATGTTATGTATAAAATACAAACTAAAACAATTTGCCTTTTTTTTTTCCTAGTTTCGTATCATAGTTAGATTTTATTATTTTCTATCAATAAGTTTTTTAATAGGTATATTACCTATTATATACCTAGGACATTTCATCCCCGAAAAAAAAAATATAAAACTTCACATATTTTGTTGTTGAGTTACTTGTAGAATTATTTATATATATAAATATATACCCAGTTTCTACAAAATGTTCTCATCTACAGTGTTAAACAACTACCGAGTTGTAACTACTAACTATAGGTACTTAGTAGTAGTTGTTTAACAATGAAGATGAGAATATTGTTTTCGAAATATTTATTTGTTAAATAAAAACATATTATTTTGTAGAAACTGGGTACCTATTTATTTATTTATATAAAACTTCACACGTAGGTACTTACTACAAAACGTACACTACACACGGTATAAAAATGTCAAAATCTAAGTTAGTAAGTTATAGATATAAAATATAAAACTACTGCCTAACCCGCCTATTAGTAAATAATTACCATTATATTTTTAGTTCGAGTATACTACTATACATCCTCCCTCCAACCAACTTCAGAAAACAGTCGGTAAATGTGGTAGAAAAAGTCTATAGCCTTTTTTTTTTCTTATTCAAGTTTTGAATGAAGTATTTTGGAATTTTATCGGAAATTATGCAACAATGAATTGTTTTTCGAAATTTTAAATCTATAAATTATTGGGATTTTAATCGACAAAATTATGGTTGATTACATTTTTTTTTTCTGTAAATAGCACTGTATACAGTAACTCCGTGTTATTCGGCTGTCCCAAGGAAAGATTTTGTGAAAAAAATTATAAAATACTTCTCTTCAAAACATAAAATAAACATAGAAAAAAAAAAGATAATCAACCATAATTTCGTTGACTAAAATCCTAATAATTTATAGACTTAAAATTCCGAAAAATACTTTATTGCTGCAAAATTTCCCCTACAAAATTCCAAAATACTTCATTCAAAACGTAAATAAGCGATAAAAAAAAAAAAAAGGCCATCGACTTTTTCTACTATTGGCCGACGGCTTTCCGAAGTTGAGAGGAGGAGTGAGACACCCCTCAACCTCTCGGGATGGCCCTGTTTTGCATATTCAGACTGAAAATTATGATGGTAATTATTTACTAATAGGCAGTTTAGTAGTTTTATATTTTATATCTATAACTTACTAACTTAGATTTTAACATTTTTATACCGTGTGTAGGTAGTGTACATATATAGGTAGGTATAGTACGTGTGAAGTTTTATATTAATTTTATTTTCAGGGGGAAAATTACCTAGGTATATTAAAAAACTTATTGATAGACCTAGGATTTGATAGGAAATAATAAAATCTAACTAATAGTATATCATTATTATAAAAATAAAATAAAATTGATTACATTCTGTACAGTAACTCAGTGTTACTCCACCTCGCGACCGTAAGTAGGATGCCTCGGCTCGACTGCCGCAAACGTCTCGTCTGCATAGACCCATAGAGAAATTTTTATTTAAAAAAAAAAAAAATTTATTTTAAAGGGGCCGGTCAAAATTTTGACCCAGTCTAATAAAACCTGAAATTACGCCACTGGCGCCGGCCCTGTTTGCATTCATATTCCATACATATCCTTTACTTTTAGGCAGTGGTTAAAGTGAGGGGGGACGGCGTCCCCCTTCTTTGCTTTGCTTAAGTTTGGCGTCCCCTTTAGTTTAAATTCCAAGGAGACGGTTCAAATATTCATTTAATTATAAAAAATGTAATATATGTAATTTATTTACATATATTATTATATATATAATATATTATATTATTTATAGTAATTTTATTACTTTTATAATATTATTGAGTATATTTTAAAACGACACATTATATTATATATTTTATATTATATCCACATAAATCAAAAATTAGGTGTTAAGGTGTATTATTATTATTATTAAGACTGAATTTGTTTTTTTGTACATAATATTCAAAAATTAAATAAAAAAGTTTAAAAAATGGTATTTAGTTATAAATTGTATGCATATCTATATTATAGAAAAAACTATTTTGATTTTTCTTTGTTCTCCAGACATTCTCTCCTAGGCCGGAATATAGGTAATTAATATGCGTATTTTAAAGTTATAACCACAGAGTATGTACATTATACATAATAATAGCCAATAGGTATATACATATATACGTCCGTGATAAATTTTTACAAATTAGGTCAATAATAACATGGATTAAAAGTTAAATTTATATAAATATTTTAAAAATATTACGGTACTGGTTCAGGGGACGCCTTTTTTTTTACATTAGCTATAGTCCCCCCTGCAAATATATTCCACTTTAACCACTGACTATAATGTAAAATACATACCTATATCATTTATAGTGCCTACCTATTTTAAAGAAAACTGGAAATATAAATTAATATATATATATAGGTTATAATTGGGTACCTACTCAATTATTTATTGCAATATTTGTTAAAAATAAAGGCGTTGTCCTTTTATCGCGAATCTTTTTCATATCTCCTCTTTTGTAATTTTTATCATATAAACATATAGATTTTGATTTTGAATATTATTTAGGGATTTGATTGTGTGTATTGAAAACGAGGAAGCATATAGTCATGTTATTATCGTATACAAATCGAACCTGCGGGAGTTGTCCTTTCACATTGCATGTGTAATTTTTATTCAAATTTTATCGGAGATTGTTATTCTTCTGACAGAAATTCAATGATAGATAATTTCTTGAATATCAAAAAATCCTACAGCCGCATGATTTATTTTGATTTTTGACATAGAAAGCTATTATAACTATAATACATACCTAGTTAATATCAACAGGCGTTGTAAATGAGAGTCGGCATCAACTATACTGATATACCATGCCCGATCACTTTTGAATCGTTTAAAACAGTTGTTACACTGAAAATATCCATAACATTAATTTTATTATTACCGTGAAATATTTCGGTAAATGTTCCTTTCATCCTCTATATAAGTTGTAAGTACCTACCTATTTACCAAAAATTCGTCCAATATACTTTTCGAATGTTAGTGCAGGATCCCCAACGTTCTTTTTTAAATAGGTACGTAATTGTCGATTTAGTAAAGGATACGCTCCATTTGTCTTAATATTGTAAATATCTATATCACATATGGATTTAATAATCCTCCATAGTCCATATTAGTTATTTAGTTCTTTGGCGTTTTGTAATAGGTACTTAAGAAGTTTAATCGATTAATTCAAGTGTAGATCTTTGTTTAATGTATTTCAATGTTAAAAATATTTCAAAGTTATGACCTACTCACATTTATATAATTTTTAAATCAAATGTGTTTTAGATTGTTCACAAATTAAATCTTCAGGAATGTATTTGATAGCACCTGCAAAAGGAAAAACCCCATTGCTCGTTCATTGTGATGTATCGGATGGTATGTCGTGGATTACTGTGCAGAAAAGGACAAACGATCGTCTTAAATTCAATAACAATTGGGATGAATACGCTAAGGGGTTCGGAAACTCAAACGGTAAGTGAATATTTCTTTCTTTCTTAAAGTTACAATTGTAATAATTTAATTTATCGTTGTAAGTAGGTACGAGCTATTTATAAATAAATAAACATATATTTAATAATTATAAAAATATCAAATTCGAATTTCTAAATAGAATTGTTTAAAATATGACATTCAATAATCATTACATAACAAACCGTCCAAGAGATTGTAAGGTATACATGCAGATGACTGCAGAATCGGTTTCTGTTACCTATAGACTCTTGATAAAATTTAATTTGAAACCGAAAATGCCTAATATTACCCTGATTTAAAAAAAAATCTCTGGGTGAGGTTTAATGGGCTTTAAAAAAAAACCATTTTAACGCACTAAAAATGGTTTTATTTTTTCTCCCCATTTTGATTACACTGTATCAAACTTTATTATAAAATTATTTTCAAATTTTTATTGTTTACATTTTTAATTTATTTGTATAAGTCTATATAGTTATATTATATTATACTATTATACTGGTAATAATAATATAATTTTTATTAACTGAGGTATATAAATATTAAAATATATACCTAAACCTAATGTTATTACTAAAAAATAAAAACTTTTGAATATTTCAATAGTTATGTTCATAGTTTATTGAGTTTTCAGTTTTCTAAAATCTAAATAAAAATTATTTACTATTCTAGGGGAGGGATTGTACATATTTTACAAAAAAACATAAAAAACGTTTTAATTTTTCTAAGTTGGTGTATTTATTTTTTTTTGGCCTTTGGGTGGGTTAAGCCCAATAAAATCTAATGGCTTTTTTGGGTTGGGTTTTTTAAGGCAACTATTGATTTAAAATTAGTCTTTCTTTTTTTTTCTAAATATCGTTTAAAATATTTATATGTACAATGTAGGTACCTACCAATATTTATATTAAAATTATTTATTTATTTATTATTAATAACAGGCAGACGTTTAAAAGATAACATATTTATAATAAAGTGATGAAAAAAATATATGTATATAGAATATCAGTCCAGTGGCACGACTAGCTCTAAAATCTTGGGGGGGGGGGGATTTACCCATAATATTGTTTAATAAGCCGGGAAAAAATGTCATCAACTTATCGTTGAATTTACTTCCACAAAACGTAAATAAGTAAAAAAAAAAATCATCAACTCTTTTGTTGAATTAACTGAATCACGTGGGTGATTATTTTAACTTAAATGGTTTTTTCAAAAGTCATATTATTATATTTATTAGCAAAATTATATTATCAGTTTTTGCCTGCTGGTATACCTACTCTAGTTTTGAAACTTTTCTAATATTTATACACTGGACCGTTCAATTTTTACCATAAAAAAATATATGATAAGTTTCAGATAAAAATTCAAATATAGTAAATCAGAAGTATACTTATTTACCCTAAACACGTCTATATTAAGTAGCTATAATATGTAACTATTTACAGACATAAAAAAAAAATTTGTACCTATATTAAATATGGTATATGGACATTCTCCCCCGATTTATTTTTTTTAAATACTTAAAAAATAAACAGCAGTTATTATTATATTAGGTGATATCAATAAAAATATATAAAATTAAAAATGATTGTACAATAAAAAATATTAGTTAAGTTGATTAAGATGTTTTGATGGCAAAATAAATACTTTTCAAGTGAGATTGGTGATCTATAGAATATTTTAATTTTAGTTTTTAAACCTTACTGAGTCCATTACATAATATGGGTTATTTCTCATTACTCGTTGTTTTTAATAAAAAATATAATAATATAAAATTCTAGGATGATAAAACAAGTACATTTAGATGCACTTAGCAATATTGAGCAAAATGTACAATAATTTTTAATTTTATATAATATAATATATTAGGTATCTATTTTAATATACCTACCTAATATTATAACTGCTGTTTTTTTAAAAATTTTAATTATATATATATGCCTAATATAATAACCGTTGTTTTCATTTGATTATTTAAAAATACATTTTTCAGGAGGGAAATGTCCTAGATTCACTAAATACTTTTATTTTAATTATTTATAGGGAGAGCTAGCTTATAAATTATAATATAAGTACATACTTAATATTTATAAAATGTAATTAATTTCGTTATTTTCTTTTGCAAAATTATTTTTACCTACCTATATATAAAATTATACTATTGCACGTCTATCTATCTATATTTCAGGAGATTTTTGGATCGGCAATGACGTCATTCGCCAGTTAACTGTGGACAACGCGTCTTCCCTACGTGTTGAGATGACAGATATTTATGGTAATAATTGGCAAGCTGATTACGAGCATTTTATGATATCGGATGCTAGTGATGGTTACCGGTTGGACATTTCCGGGTACCAAGGAAACGCAACGGATGCTCTGTCATTTCAGAATGGTCACCGGTTCAGTACAGCGGACCGCGATCAGGATAACAGTACAGCTAACTGTGCAGCTAACTACGAGGGGGGATGGTGGTACTCACGGTGTCAACACGCCAACCTGAACGGCAAGTACAACTTTGGCCTAACGTGGTTCGACATCAGTCGAAACCAATGGATTGCGATCGCCAGTAGTGAAATGAAAGTTGGTCGACCAGTGGCTGGCAGCGGTTAACACTGCTGTCAAAGTTATAAAAAAGACTACCTACGTCCAAACGGCGTTCAAACCATGTGTGCTAGTCATTTGAGACAATGTTGAGGAATTTATGTCTATACATCTGCATATTGTCTGTTTTTTTACACCCATTGTTTTATACTTTGAACTGATTAGATATTAGTGTTTTATCGATATGTCAACTATCATCCAATCGATCAATTCATTTTGATGTCAAAAATGTCATTGTTAGTCTATTATAATAACAAATACCTATAAATTTAGGTGAATTTTACTATAAAATGTATAATGTATATACATACTACAGTATTAATTTATTTAAATACCTTTTTTTTGTTAAATTATGATCTCGAAACATGATCAATATAGGTATAGTATAATATTAAACATGTATATATATATATATATATATATGATAATTATTGATTAGTTACTTATGTTTCTTTTTATAAAATGTTTCTCGTTAGTTTTAAATATTAAATAATCACCGCACAAATTGTTTAAGTACATATTTTATTATACAAAAAGCACAATACTTTAAAAACACTGATATAAATTAAAGTAAAAAAATAAAATGCATGTTATTTATGTTCAAATACATAATAATTCAATAAATATCATTACTCATTATCTTAATTTATAATGTTCTTAAAGTACTGGAAACAACATTGATTATACCATTAATAACAATGACGATAAATATATTATATTAATATACTAAATCAGTAATTTACGATCTATTTATATACAAAACCAATCATTCTTTTTAAACTTTTTATACCTTACAATAATATAAATATTAATTTAAATAATCATAAATATTGTGAATTTAAGTTAAGTTTGTGAAAAATAACATACTTATACAAGATAATTAAATTGTGTAATAATTTAAGTGAATGTAATGTTAAATACTAAATAATTAAATATAAATACAATTGTGGTATATATCACAGTTACATAAACAACCAAGCAAGTGGATGAAATATATTGTACAATGTTGAATTTTAATAATGGAAATATATTCATAGTTAATAAATAAAAAAAATTCACAGCCTTTAAAAATAAAGCACACATAATTTAAGAATGCCGCCTATTTAGTATATCAAAAAGCACTTCAGTTGAGCTATTTGAATCACCCGTATCATCAGAATCACTCTCTGGTAATGTTAAATGCTTATTGTCATCCTCACCAATAATACCATATCGATTTTCAATTGATCTAAAATTTAAATATTTCTGCCACACATGTCCAAAAACACCAACCATGCACATTAATAACCCTAAAAATTTCATGGTAGTCATTTTGTCACCATTCCACTCCACAGCCAAAATCAAAGTACAAATTTCCTAATAGTCAAATTATTTAATTAAAAATTGGATATAAATATAAAATAATAGGAAGCAATTATACTGACCTTAATAATTCCAACTACACTTAGTGTAATACTAGATGTTTTATATACTGCAAAATATTCTGTTACTTCAAGACTAAAGGCTAAACATGATCCAATTAAAATACGTATAATAGTTTGAAAACATTCAGAGATTTTGTTAGTGTTCCACCAATTTAAAAAATCGTTGCCTGTTAATAAATACAATTTTTAATTTGGTAAAAATTTAAAAGTAGAATAAATTAAAAAATTTCAAAATACATTGTAGAATTGTATGCAGAACCTATAAACCTAAATATTTAAAAATAAAACAAAAACCACTTTGGAAAAAAGTACCATAGCCAACTAAAAACCAAAATAAATAAAATAGCATAATTAATTAAATTAATTAAAAAATATTTTCAACATGTAATTTGTAAAGGGCTTTTAAGTAATACGGTTGTAGTCGGATACTCACTGCTCATATCCAAGTATACTTCGATTACATTTTAAGAGAAATCTGACTTGGATGGGCATACAGCTACTACGGTATTATACATCTATACATATATTGTACTAACTAAAATACCTTAACAATTTACCTTTTAAAAACATTAATTTTTTAAATTTAATTATGCTATTTTGTTTATTTATGTTTTTAGTTAGTTTTATGGTACTTTTTGGAAGTCGTATGTTTTTATTTTGGTTTCAGGTTTCTATACAAAATGTAGAATTATTATAATCCCGTTGTGTCTGTCCGTCCATTCATTCTTATAATTTATTGCCTTAGTTACTATTGACTTTTTCTAATTCATAGTGTAGAAATGTGCACTGTACATAATACTATACATTAGTGTTCTGATGACTTAATACATATTAAGAGTACATAAAATATATTATATTATAGAGACTGGTTATTGGATATACTCACACCTTGGTAAAGTTCAGTTTATTAGTTTTAGTAAAGCGTTTTTAAAACTAGGTTATCAAAAAATATATTTTGAGTAGACATTTAAAAATGGACTTTGTTAGCAATTTAGATGTATACTATCCATCGACCTAGAAGCCAAATTGGCAATAACAGAATTCTTTAAAAATGTTTCATTATTTCCAGTGGCGAAGAGTCATAAGAGACAATGAGACAGTGTCTACTCTATTTTATATTTGAAGAATTATTAATAAAATATTTAATTTTAAAATAAAAAATTTGGTATAAATGTCAATGGAAAACATGATTTTATTTCAAGTTATTTTTTTTTTTTTATTGAACTCATTGCGTAGACGACCTGTAATTTGTTTCCAATCTTTCAAAAATTATATAGGTACAAATAGACGTTGAAACACCAGCCCAAAGTTGTCTCTCATTACTATACGTGATTGTACAGCAGTGGTATAGTGAGTGTGCTGGGTTTGGGAATACGCAATGTAACAATTGTAGGAGACAACATCCCTAGTCTTTATCTGCTTATCGATTTATTAATATTTTGTCGTCGTCAACTTTTGCACTTTGTCGAGTTAGCAGCTACCTTGCCATAGTCGAACAACGCTATGTTGGCATACAAAGCGCCAATATTTTTTACTATTTATTGTCATACATTTATATGGTATACTATGTTATTTGGGGTAACTGTGTATAATACAAGTTTTTGTCCATCAACGCAGTACGTTTTAACCTCGTGTTTCCGTGTTATCGTGATCCCATATTTTTGTGTGAATAACTATTTATTATTTTACTATACCTACCGTGTGTTTATATTTTATAATGTGTATTTCATTTTCTCAATAAATGAATACTTTTATAGATTTTGTTAATTTTATAATTTTGATTAATTGTTATTATAGAGTAAAAGACTAACTTACTACCTATTATAAAATAAACTATCATTCTATACCAACAATTTGTTTTTTAATATATTATTTAAGTATTGAGAATTATTATACTATTGATCATGAACTTTATTTATTAAGATGGTATAAAATTTATTTTAAATTTGTCTACTCATTTGGTTTATACACGCTTTACTTCATCACCGATGATATAATTTTCATATGTTAGGTACATTTTTTTTTATATAATATAAGGTTAGAAAAAATTTGTGCTATTGAAAAGTACACTTAATAAATATTAATTAAATAAATAAAAAAAAGCAAAAGTATAAACATTTAGTTGATAGTTTCACTCTACACCTTTGGTTTTTTGGGTAAATGGACATTTTGAATCGAGGAGATTTTTTGATCCTAAAAGGATCAAAAAAAAGTATCCAGTCCTACTATAAAGGTGACATTTTGATCAGCATGGGACTTTTTGATCCTCAAATTTTAAAGTCAACGGATCAAATTATCACCTTTATAGTAAGGTGACAATTTGATCCGCGGATCAAAAGGTCACCTTTCTGATGTTTTGACCCACAAGCAAATTGTTCATTGCACCATGAGTTTTGAATGCGTACGCAAGTTTTTATTATATTTTTTTATACATACATAGATTATTTTTTATTGAACACATATTTAAAATCCTTATTTAACAATCGGGTAAGAAAAAGTATATTTTTATTACTAATGAAATTAGGTAAAAATTTTATCATTTTGAATAGTTAAAGTACACATTTTCTTATTCTGTCTATCACACATGTAACAAAAGAATTTTGTCTATTTTGATGCAAAATAATTCTGAAAACAGATTTGATTCATCATAACATTTACTTTGTAATTACTTTCTCAGTATCTCAGTAATTATCATTTTCATTTTTTTTTTTAGAGTTTTTTAACAATTTTATTGCTATAGTAATTAGCCTTTACGCTAGACAAATAATGTATGTAGTATTTTAAATCTCGGGCAGAGATTCCACTCCATCTTCAAATTTAAAATATTTATATTTATATATATAATAATGCCTGATTGGGTAATTTAGAATTAATATTAAAACTAAAAATATGGTACAAAAAATATATGTGTATAACAAATAAGACAGGTCCTTATTGACTTGAATTAGACAAAGAGAAAATGGTTCATTTCGATCATAGCTGATAATTGGCATAGAGATAGTAAAAGGAAGAAGAACATTTTAATTTATATACTTGAAAATGTATTGTCAACATTTATAATTAATTTTTAAAAAAACTGTGAAGGATTTTTGAAGGTTGTCGATGAGAGAAATATGAGAAAACCTTGGATATTGTGTTTTTTTTTTTGATAAAAAATATTTAAAAAGAAATAAAAATATCAATTTAATTATTTATTTAGCACATTTATTCATTACATACAAATCGAGAATAAGTTTGAGATTCAGCAATAGACCTTTGTGCACACCTATGATCCAATCCTTAATCCTACATAAACATATAAGGAAAAATTAAACCAGGAAGGCAATAGAACAAGTAATCTCCTTATACTTCCAAAAAGTAGGAGCTTAAATATTTGAAATTTTCTCTAAGTATTTATTTTACTATTATAATATATGTATATTACATATTTTTCATAAATATTTTACACATTGTTTTATATGAAAAAATTGATTTTAAATTTAACATAATATCTACCAGTATCCTACGAAGTATCTCAAGCTTCCATCCCCAAAAGACCAAAATTTTTATTTTTATTTTGCTGAAAGGGGCCAATAAAAATTTCGCCCAATTATAGAATAAATTCTGGATACGTGCCTGTTTCCTGGGAAAATGACTAGACGCTGAAACTGGTAGTAAATATAAAAATATTGGTGTCAAACAAAAAAAATAGGTTATTTGAAAAAATCCTGGTTAAAGAGTTGTCTCCTTCTGAAATCTACTGTATGGGCATCCATAAATATATTGAGTCTGTGACAGACAGAGAAAGAAAATGTATGCTTTAGTAGATTAGTCCCTCTTATAAATTATACATAATATAATTTACCTTCCAAAAATACAGAAATAGGAAATATCGTAATAAACATCCAGGGTTGGCTAAAATACATCATATCAACTGGACTTTTCATGCCCATATCTGCTTTCTGCATAATGAATTGTGAGAGTGTCCAACGAAAACCACTGTGAAATACAAGTTAAAATCTCAAATCAGTAATTTATATATTTAAGCAAGTATACTAATTAGTAATTACTAATACCATTGATTATATATAATCAATGCTAATACTAATATAAATAATGAATGTTGTAAATATAATATTATAACTTTATCTAAAGTTTATTTATTTTATCTTGTTGTAAAGCAATACTATATTTTTAAAGATTAACCTATAGAAGTAAATATGGGATACGACATTTTTAATTTATATTTGTTTTCCTATGTATCCTGTGAGCTATACTGAGGACGTTATACACACGTTTTTGCCGTCTAAAATTATGACTCGGGCCTTAGGAGAATAGCTCTTATTTGGACTACAATGGTTGTACAAAAACCAAACTTCGTAAATATAAAGATAACAACATTATCTGTGTTTATATGTTGGATTTTACCCATACATAAATTCTGACATTTTATAGACCTTAAAAAACTATCAAAAAAACTAATTATTCATCAGTTAATAAAATTAAGTACGGTCACCCTAACACAATAATCCAACATACTGTAGCGGCGACGCAGTCTACGATATCGGCGCTCGAGAAAATTCTATACTCGTCTGGCGGGGCGAGTTCGAGAATGTTCTCGTAGCGCGACGTCGTGCATAATACGAGCGCCGCGTTACGCGAGCATTCTGGAATATTCTACACGCGTCAGAGTCTATATATATCGGCGGCTGCCTGGCCGTCAACCACCAGTATTTCTGCAACATTCAACGCGTACCTACACGCCTGTACCTCGTTACTTTTCTGCTATTTTTTCTATTATACATACACGTTCATATTATTCTTTATTATATTAATTGTTATTGTAATATTAGTTTCAATAAAGAGATATTTATTTTATATCATTGTGAGTGTTTTGTACCAAACCCACAATACAAACAGATAATGTTATCATCTTTATGTGAACAATGTTTGAATTTTATACGATTACTGTAGCCTAATTTAGAGCTATTATCCCGAGACATATTTTGATATAAAATATACTTTTAGAGACGTGACTATGAACCACCACCATGCTGTGGCAATATGAAATGCAACACTAATTCTGGAACGTTGTATACATTCCATTTTCGGTATAGCGTTCCCTAAATACCCAAGAGTTGTTCTATTATTTACACTGAAGAAGCACACAAAACACAAAAAATGACTTTGTTAAATATTTATAATATTTATAATTATATCTACATAGATACAATTCTAAGAAAATTAATATAGGTTTCAGATTTTTATTTTTATTATACAATGAGATAAATATCTGTGATTGTCATTGTGCCCTACATATAAAAACAATCTATCTTAAAAGTGTTGCTTGTTTGACACAATGATTAAAACCGCATAAAATATTATTTTTAATTTGTTTTTTTTTTCATCTAATATGCACAAGACAATAGTGGAATTCAAATTTTAATACATATTTTGGTTCATTTTAAATACTAAAATTACCCCAAGAAAAACATTTATTATTGTCACAATATGCAGCATTGAAGTTAGAAAATCCATCAAATAATTTTTTGATAGGTATAGGTCCTATATTATATAGGTATATAGTCTGCTGAGTCATAGCTACTCAGTTTAGTCACCATACCGAGCCTGTTCTTACGAAGATTCATTTCAAAAGTCAAAATAATGTTAAAATATTTAAAAACAACTAGGTAATTGAAATTCTAAATCTATCATTGTTTTATGCACAACAGGTTAAAAAAAAAAAAATTTAAATATTGTAATTAATAACAAGTTACTTATTTATTAATATTATAATATAATTACAACAATAAGTTGTTTTAATCATTGTGTAAATACGAATACTTCAATAAATAAACATTAAATTATGATTTGAAAAAATTGTGTGTTATGTGCTCCTTTAAAATATTTTACTTCCTTTTATTTAACATGTGAAACTCTTACAAAATAGGATTATTAATAATAATATTGGTATATTCATAAACCATGTCAAAAGGTTCATCTTTTTTATACATTTCATGTTAAACATTTTAAATCATACAGAAACTTCATTATTATTCTATTATTTGTAACACTCCATTGAAGCACTTTGCTTGTCAGATAGGATAAGTGTTAAATTTTAAAGTAATGATAAACCATTTCTTTCAATAAAAATAATTTTAAGCCTAGCTTAATGTACTAAATAAATGGATAGTAAAATATGTAACAATAATTTTTATTTATTTATTATTTTTGTTTAATAAAATTTTTTTGTATAATCGATAATTTTAAGTTACTTCTTGAAAATACCATCTAAAATGAATTTATCAAAAAATCTAATTATTTTTAAAATCCTACTTGAAAAGTTGTTGACAGAAAATAAAAATAAAAATGAGCATTATTATAAAACCTAAAAATTCTATAAATATAATAATACAATTAAAAATGAAATATCTGCGAGTACATTACATATTACTTTGTTCATACAAGCCACAAAGTAGATGGTATATAGATTATAGACACATTAATATTATAGGCATTTAATATGTAACTAAAACAACTGCTATATGATAAAATAACATATAAACACTATCATAGAGCCCAAAATGCATGAAGTCATAAAAAATAGTTTAACATTAATAAAACCAATATTATGTAATTATAGTCTAATTAAAGAAATTAAATTCAAATTACTTAAAATATGATTAAGTACAGTGTTTACTTTTCTAACTACAGATTGTAAAATAATAAAGTACAAGTACATAAATACTATTTATTAATCATTTTAATCCATTATTAATTATTTTAATTGTAATTAAAATAAAGGTAAAAAATAGGGCCGACAGTATTAAAAATTAATCTGTAAATACTGCTATACCGAAATACCGATATGTACCAGTATAACGAAATACTGATATGAAGAGGTATACCGAAATACTGATATGAAATTAAAAAAAGCCGGTAAGATAATGATGACGGAAGTTTATCCTTCGTCGCTTCGCTCCTCGGATCAGATAAATGTGATGGGTATATGGAGATATAGTACTATAGGTAGTCTATTTTTATGATAGGATTACCTGGCTTACAGTAAATTAATTGTACCTATGGTATTTTAAACTTTAATGCAATGAAAAATCATTGAATTTGGAAAAAACTAATAAAGCTCAGTGAAAGGTAAATTAGTTTTGATTTTTAGAATCATGTATATATTTATCGATATACAAAGTATATGAATCGTAATAATCCGAAAGTAAAAACATAATTTTATATTACTTTAATAAATACACATATTTTTATGGTACACCGTTGAAAACTTTTCACAATATACCATTAAACATGGTTTTTCGGTATACTGTACATACAGTTTTTACGGTATATCGTTTGACACAAAAATTTTCAAATACTGGTATACCGAAAATACTACAAGCCCTAGTAAAAATGGACTTTGAAACACCAAATTTTGTAAGGTTGGAAGGGTAATTTAAAAAAGTGCATACTCTATAAATTAAATATGTATAACATTAAAGATATTTATAATGTATAGTAAATAATTTTGATATTTCCCGATTTAAATATTGTATTTCATTATTATTTTTAACACCATTCCAAAATAGCAAATTAATTTGTACTAACAATCATTATTCACAAATAAAGCATGTTATTATAACTTCATAAGAAAACATAACAAGTAGGTATTATACTTGCTTTTCATATATATGTATATTGTATGTTTTTAATTATGAACTATAATATAATAATGCAATTATTGTAGGTATGTATAGTAATGAATAATATTAGCTTAAAAAAAAATTAACATAAAATGTTAACAATAATATGTTTTAAAATATATTAATTATTGTCTATAAAACAAATGTTTAATTTAATTTACGCTAATATTAACTAAAAATTAAAATCAAAATTATTTCTATGTAGAACATAATATTATATTTATTTTATTAAATGTACCTAATAATTAAGAATAATAATTTGGTAAAACTAACTCTTAATCTACTACAAAAATTTAAAAATTAATTATATTTACCTTGCAAATGATGCAGTTAGTAATAAAATAAATCCCAATGTACTAAAATCAGTAGTTTTGAATGTGAACAAAAATAATCCTCCAGATATTGAAAATACAATAAAAAAAAGTAGCACAGACTACAAATATAAAAATTAACGTTTAAATAAATATTTTTAAAATATTAATAAGCATTAATTATATTTAACTTACTGCTTTTTCTAGA
Source organism: Pemphigus obesinymphae (assembly GCA_025469235.1). NCBI lineage: Eukaryota > Metazoa > Arthropoda > Insecta > Hemiptera > Aphididae > Pemphigus > Pemphigus obesinymphae. The sequence goes on from JAIPRL010000703.1 coordinate 116,038, forward strand.
CGTAAAATCAAAGCATTAACTAACACAAAAATAATGGCTGTTGACTTTGTCATTGTGTACCTACAAATACATTTTAGAATATTAAATAAAATATATAGATAGGTATATAAAGTTGTCAATACATACAATGAAACATTGACAAGTTCTAGGCCCCAATTAGAAAATCCAACATCAATACCACTTGAAATTCCAATGGGTGCAAATTTTGAAACACTTACATCCCAAGATATGTTTACAAAAGGGATTTTCATAGATTTATGGTATAAACAACGAAAAATAAATGATAGAACAAATTTCCAAATTAAATGAAATGAGACAACAAGCAAAGGAAAATGAAACATCTAAAAAAAAATAAAAATTATTACTAAAATGAACAAACTATATTTTAATATTATACTTCAAAAATAACAATAGATTTTCAAAATGTTTATTTTATACAATTTAAGTAACAGCTGTTCATACCTGTAAAAACCATCTTTGGTAAAATGTAATTCCAATTGAAAAGACAAAATACGGTAGTATTAAGATACAAGAAATTAATAGATTTTTAAAACGAAATGGCATGGTTCTATAACGTTTAGTTCTAATATCAATTTTGAATTTATTCATTTTATAAATGCGACGTGTGGCAAAAATGAAAATTGTAAAAAAGGGTTTAGTTGTACAAAAAATAAAGTAGAAAAGTTATCACAAATTGAATACATCTTGAATAATAGTAAGTTAAACACCATGATAAGAAAGCATATAATTGAGTTTAAATGTAAATTTGTTATTTTTTATATACAATTTTAAATTTTTTAGATAATGATATAGCATAATATAGACTATAACAACAAAATTGGAACACCGAACATTTAACAACACACTAATGTATAATCTATTTGATGATAACTGATAAGAGATAGAAAGTGCTGTAAACTATAAAAACTTAAATATCTCTTTTATGTATTTATAAAATAATTAAAAAATATTATCTATATTACCATATTACCTACTTTTTATAAATCCCCCCCCCCCCCAATAAATGTAATAACATAAGTAAAATATTTGTATTTATTAGTGGAAAATAGATTTTTACTTAATAAATTCTAAAAAAAAAAAAAACCATTCAAGATTGAAATATACATACATTTTTTAATTTTGTACTAAAACATCAGATTATCTGTTTTTTTAATAAAATGAATCTCAAATTTATATTAATGTCACATCTGCCGTTAACTGAATACATACAACCATTGATTATATATTATAAAAATTGCTTACTTGTATAAAAATTATATATAATATAAAATCAATGATACAACTTTCATTTATTTCTTATTGTACATCAATATTGTTTCTGTGAATTTTTTTATACAATTTTGTTAGTGCATTTTCTGGAGTTTTAAGGTCATAAATGCATTTTTATATATTTTTAGGGCATTAAAATCTAAGTCATAGTTATTTTATTAAATATAAATACTTTGTAAAATTGTAATCAATTTTATTATTATTATTATACTCGTTATTTTATATTGTAAACATGGTAATAATATGTAGGTATGAGTTTAATTAATTTATTTATTTAGACACGATTAAAAAAATGCAACAACTATTTTTTTTCCAAAAAAAAGGAAATTATGAAATTAGTTTTTATAGTAATTTTTATTTTAGTTTTTTTTTATACTGTAATCATGTTTTAGTTAACATTAATAACAATATTAAAAATAAAATAGTTTATTATCATACATAAATAAATAATTTTATTAGTTAATAGTAAGAATATATAATATTATATAAGTAGTTTAATAAGTTAGACAAAAACATATTAAAATAATTATGTTAATTGGTAAATGCAATTAAGAAGAGGATATGAAACACAGGATTAAGTGTGGATGGACAAAGTGGAGAGAAGCGTCAGGTATTCTGTGTGATAAAAGAATCCCTATTAGGTTAAAAGGTAAATTTTATAAGGCAGTGGTGAGACCTG